>LUCH01002886.1:6870-29008 GCA_013368495.1 Paragonimus heterotremus
TTCGACGAGTTTAATGAAATTCGACGTGACTCAGAAGTCCTAATAGTGCGATTGTCGATTCAGGTTAGTATGCAATAACCATGTTGCCTATCGAGAAACCTGATCATTACTGGTTCAGATATGATAATTCAGTCGTGTCTAATTTGAGGTCAGTGGCTTAGTGATGAACATGGTCGATTCCTCAGAGCGTGGCCGGAGTTCTAATTCCAGGCGTGGCAAGGATAAACACAATTGGCAGTCTCTAGTGATAGCGAAACTGAAAGTCTAGAGCTTATTTTCGAAAAGGGCTGGCTGCAAAGTCTATCTGAATACAAAAGATGAGGTCATGTATGAGGGAAGTGTGATTTAAATAATCCAAATTCCCGATTAATCATCAGTATTGCAGAATGGGGAGAAAGACAGTATAGGCTGGTAGTTCCAAAGGAAAACAGAAATCACATGTGCTTCATTTATTGCAAAAGGTTCCAAACATGGAAATAAACAGTTGTACTCGATGTTTCCTACTATTGTACAGACAGTTATATGTGTTTGACGAACGCGAAACGTTAATTAAAAATGATCAGAAAATTAAGTGGAATGTCACTGTCCTACTTTGAGATGTTAGAAACCCAACCAGTGAGTATTTCTTCTGTGATTAAGGAATCTGGTCAGGTAACTGAACGACACTCGATTCGGTGGTGGCCAACATTACTTTAACAGCCATTTTGGAGTGATTCGCTAGAGCGTTGTAGACCCTACGGGAAATTTGAGTGGGGTCTACTGATGATCAATGCCAGCTAAACTGTGCTGTTCATCAGCTTATTCAACCCGGTCTAGAGTTAGGCTGAATAATGTCCTTTGATCTGGTCATTCGACTTGCATGTCACGCCATAAAACAACAAACGGAGGATAACACATGCTTGGATTGGTGGACGACAGGCAACTTATCTTTTAGGTTTATTGTCAGTAGGAGTGATGTTGCAAACCAGCAAGATAGCGCCTTCGCTCGGACAGTGTATTTGAGAGTTTGACAAAACTGACAGTTCACAGTCTGTGTCAGGATATTACCCTCGAATGGTTTTAGCAATTCAATCCATTTCAGTGAGTACATCGGACAAATAACCCAAAGGAGTCTTTCAGATTAGTACAGCCATCGTGTTCTCAATGTTGCATTTCTCAATGTTACCGCACAGTCTAAAAGTCTTACCTGTCGTAAACGTTCAGTAACCAGTTCAATGTCAAATCCACACACACGTTAACCGGGTGTTTCGCGGGACCAATCAGAAAACGACGTTTGACTTTTGTACTAGAACGCCTTCCTCGGCTGCTAGTAGACTGGTGTACCGGACTCGTGGCAGTGATCGCAACACTTTCCGGTAAACTGGAACTTCGATTCCCGAAAGAAAGTGAAGGACTACTAGTCACTCCAGACTTTGAAGGAGTTGGTAATCGGCGTCGAGCGTTCAAATCTCCGGACTCTGCCAGCATGTGCGGCACTCTTGTTGTAGACGAGTGACGACGAAATCCTTTGCCACATTTAATTGGCGAGTTTCTTTGATGATGAAAATCATCCACCTTGTTGTGTTGTAATGGTTTACAGGATGAAGTGATGAAAAGGAAACGGATAAAAAAGTTATTTCGATGCTTGTTTGTTTGTTATTAAGAAATCGTCTACAGTTGGCTGATACTGGTAACTTCAGATAGGAACGGAATAGTCGTGTATCGTTTCAAGATTTAAAACATTTAATACTCATAAACATTAAAAGTTTACTGAAGGTTTTTCAGATGTACCTAGAGCCGACTGTGAATGGCCATGTGGTGGGAACGAATCACATGCGTGCTTACCAAAAATGGACTCTACTAGTATTACTAGTCACTCCACCCTTCTAGTGTAATAATCGTCTGCAGGTTTTTCTCACTATTACTGCATACAGCAACAAGTACTTTCTTCGACGGCTGCGAAATATGCGACTTTGCCAGTTCCAAACAGGTTCAATCAGATTTGGCTTGCCAATCATGACACTCAAACTAATATCAATAACATGTGTTTGTGGGTGTGTGTCAAGTTGCCTCTTTTTACTACACGAACCCCAATTCAAAATTCAAACAGTCCACTATCTCGATTTATGTGCCTCAAACCTAGCCTGTCATCAAAGTTTTCTGCTGAACATGTACGGTTAAAGCCAACCAACATAAAAGTGATTCAGCCAATCATCACTGCGCGTGACTGACCTTCAGGCACTGTGTGTTCGCTTGCTTACCAACTTCATTGTGAGATGTAGAGGAAGTTGATTAACCTGCAAACAATAATCGTAAAGTAGTAAACCGCTGGGACGAGGGTAACGCATGACACTTGAACTTATAGCCCGCACGAACGGAGGTGAGCTACACCAACAGCACCTGCTATCCATCACTTTCAGCTGAGGTGACATGCTTGCTCGGGCAACGTACACATACATATGTATACATATACCTACAAAAATTCAGGAATGGCGTCATCTTTTGGTTTCAGCTGAATAACGCCACAGAACATCTTACTGAAACCATCTTTGACCAACAAAATTGGAGCGCAGTAAACCAGATTTCTATAATGGCGCCAACTCGCAAAATGGCTCACTTTTTTTATATACGGATTGGTAATCAGCACTTAAACCTAATTTCCTGATAACATCAATAGGTAGAGCGTGATACAATGTGCGAAGATAGCCAATCGGAACGTTTCGTGTCAGGTGATCTATGAAAAATGAAACCGTTTCAACCATAAAGTGAATTATTTTCCCCGCGCCAATAATGGTTGGTTGATCCCATATGATACAACACGACGTAGAGATTATTACTTTAAACAACGCAACATTATGACGCAAGTTGAACTTGTAAACATGTACATGAAAGTGTTTGGCAATGATGAGTCATCAGATGGTTGAATAGGCTGATATAATTTGGGAGCCAGCAGAAGTGGAAGCAAATTATTCAGTTGTCATCGGAGCATTAAAAAAATTACCCGGAGTTCTTGGAAGCAGAGTTCTTTAGGCAGGCTTTCATTAGTCTTTTTCGGGTCATACAAACCAAGAATGGAACTCTGTACAACCAAGTGTAACATGCTTGTGCAGTTGGGATTGAATTACCTTCCAGGTGATTTGCCAGTAACAAACTATGTTGCATACAGTTTGTGAAAATAAATATCTACCGTATTGTGTGTAGATTTGGTAGTTATGTAACTCACGACCACAAGTTATACTGTACTGAGCGAGGTAGTTATTAAACTAAACAAAACTGTGTAAGCGCATTCCATCCACCCAAGTAAACACTGTTGTGAATACATATGCTATTGGCACAGCGTAGTACTGAATTGGTGTCTTCTGCAGTAGAAACCCTTCAGCCTACGTTGAAAAAGCTGGACAAAGAATCCGAAACTGTTCTGCTGAAAAGAACCGATTATTCTGTAAAAAGAATGTCATCCTCACTGTCAAGCAGACGTAGGGAGAAGACTGTTCAAGTCAATCCCTAATATGTAATAATCATATCCAACTTTTGCATACACTTTGGACCGCAATTGTGTGTAACTCTACAAGACGCATATTCTTACATTGCTTCCCTGCTTGCAAATTCTCGTTGATTTCAGTGTGATTTCCTGAACTCTTAAGACTGCCTCTTTGATCATCTTCTTCTGAGAGTGGTATCACCCTCTCAGTTGGTCACCATACAATTGTCGTTCCAACCTATTGTTGCGCATACTATAAACAATTCCACATAAATTGCTCACTGCACTTGGCTCTTACCATTTCGGTTACAGCTCTCCTGACCTCTTCCCCTTCGGCGTCAATATCTCTTATATTTGGTTTTCGAACCTCCTGGGAAATGTCTGCTGACTGTCTTCTATCTGACAGAGAGTATTGTTTTTTTGCGTATGTCTGAACTGTTTACATATTTTCGTTTGCCAGAACCCCTTCTTTTGCAGCTTCCTTTAAAGTGGGTTAACAGTTTTGTTAACATTTATCCTCCTTTTTTATTGGCAACCACCGACTGTACTTCCGGTTGCTTAGGCGGACACCAAAAACAAGTCTTTTCAGCACCTGCATAATTTTGTTTTTCTGCTAATCGACCGGGCTCTCTTGAGGGCCTAGCTGTTTCTGAACAATTAATCCAGTTGAAGTTCGACAAACTTAACAGACTTGATGGCTTACTGTCAATTGCTCTTAAGATATATTTCGAGTTCTAAGCTGAGTTATTCATCTAATGCTTAATAATCCTCAAGCTGATAAGACATGAATCACACTAATCCCTGAGATGGAAATGACCAAGTCTCATTGGATATGGTGTACATCTGCGACGCAATTTTTCTTTGAAAAACCAATTATCATTCGGATGGATGCTCATAATCACATCCACCTTAAGCACTTAATGCTTTTGCTTGTCTGGTTCACACTATTCTGTCATCAACAGACGTTGGTATGTCCTTCCTTAGACTACGTGGTGCGTTTGAAAACGTTCACAGGGAGACTTCATTTCAAATCTTCAATCTGAAATTCATACAACAACTGTCAAGATTTTATACGGATACTTTATGAATGGAAACCAGGTTACCCAATTTGATGGTCAAGCCTCCTCCCCACTAGTTTTGAAGTTCTGTATGATACAAGTTTGTCCTGTTTCTTGTTAACGATTTACTTAGCACAAGTCGGAACCCATATTCACATTTTGGTTATCAGATATGCCGATGATGGATGTTCTGGGCCGTTACTACTGAACAGTACATGCGTGAGCACCAATTGTGCAAAAAATATTTTTCTACCCCATAGTTGAGAATGACCCACTCCTGTTGAGTCATTTGGTGTGTTCGTGTACTACATAAACACTGTATTCAGTGTGACCACTAGGGAGTTGATGTATCCTTGTTTTACTGAGATGTCCGGATGAACAGTCTTTAGTAGAAATATAGAAAAATGAAACTAACAAGCACTACTGGAGAATGACATTACAACTAAGATTAGCCTGACAGAATTTCACATTAGTTTCGATGGACCGTGAAACGAAATGTTGGGAAAGTATGGCATCGTTTCCAACTTTAAATCATTTCATCTGACTTGTGTAACAGCGTTAGTTAGGTGCTGATCGTCTGGTCTGGTGGACTAGGCCTTGTCATCAGTCTTCATCCATGGAATGTACACTTGCTTTGTAGCCGTTATTTTATACCTTACTTGTTCTTCTCAATTTATTGAGTAACACATCTTACTCATGTTTTACAAAACATGTAAGGTGCGACACGTATGTAGTCTGAATATGTTTATGTAATATATATGTAATATGGACATGGTTAGATGTGTTGTCTGCAAATGCGTGTCTGTGAACTAAGCAATTTCTGACGTTAGTGTTCCCGAAATGAGCGTTTTGTGTGAATATCGATGTTTGAAAACATAATCACAGAGCATAAACGTTTACACAAACAGGCTTAGTTTCGGCTTAATTAGGTTGAATTAAGTAACACACTGTTCTTCTTTAGCACGCTTAAAATTCTAACGAAAATTTTCAACTTGTTTATTAATAGAAAAACAGTAGTTTTCGAAAGCCAGACTAGTGAATTCCGAAGTGAATTTTTGTGACATGTGAGAACAAACCGTTGTTCCAAGAGAACTTATGCCATAGTAAATGTCACTGCATGCTTACGGGCGTACACCGTACACGGTTTGCGTTACGGTACTGTAAAAACATTGATACCAGGATTCATTTGTTACCAGGGCAACATGAACTTTACGAAAAACCCGTCTTGAACATGTAAAAATGAGTGGCAGTTTGTGATAGTGATAGTTTTTAGGGTTTATGCTGCCATGGTTGCAACCGTACCGTGACCTTTATATATTTTGCTGTGATTTAGAATTCCTTATATTTGCATCGTCTATAGTAAGTGATCGTAGGGGTGTAGTGACAGTTACCAGAACATAAATTGTGCAACGGTGGGTTTACGCGGGCCTGTCATGAAATCACGATTCGAGATAACAGACCCCCAACCCTGGACACAGACGGTTAGTTGCCAGTCTTGTTGTCGGACAAAACGGCCAGACTGCCGAACGAATTTGGGGTCATATGCTAACATTTTTTCCAATTCATGGCCACTTGATATACCAAACCAGTAGAACAGGGCAACCCTCCCTTCCGTTGTTCGTTGGATAACATGATGTTCAGTACAGTTGGTCAATTGACTTGATACGCCGGTCGCGCAACTCGTACGTGGTAACTAGGCTATATCGACTGAAAAATGCCTGGCTCTGCTATTCGTAGGCCGTTCGTACTGCTGTCCGCGAGTCTGCAGCCGTCGTTTCGCGCTCTCAAGCGGCCCACTACGTGGCAAGCTCACTGTCCCAACCTGTACACGCGCGTCCGCACATCCACCGGTTCGAAAGCTCCCTTCCATATCGGAACGCACGCACTCGCGCAGCTACCATCTCCACATTCAGCCAATTGAAGCGCTCCAATTGGATGTGATTCAGTGCGAACGTGTGAATTACACGCTTTCGATGGTCACGTTTTGGCTGAGCTGCTTAAATAGATGCAACAACACATGCAGCTTCCGTTTGTGCTGGCCTTATCGAAGTCAAACCCAAATTTCACAACCAGTCTATTAAACTAACATATCTTTCTCCAGTATAGTTCGTCAAAGTTCCATTTAACTTCGTAAGCAGACCAGCAGATTCTCTGTTCGCCCTGATTCATAACGAGATTGTTGAAATTAGTGAACTTCGTTCAATCAGTCAAGTGGTCAGGTGGGCGGGGAGGGGGAGGGAGGGAGAATGAACTATCGAAGTGGTTCACCGATGGTCACTGGGCTCAACCTGTTCATTATGAAGCAGGGCTGCTAGCGCATCAGCGGATCTGCCTACGAAATTGGAGGAGACTATGACGAAATAGTCGAGGCAGACCTGTGGTGAGTAAACCTTTAAAGACTTGTCTGACTTTGGGCTTTTAAGGTTTAGCAAGTAAGTTAGTTCCATTAACAATTAGACCAATAATGTTATAGATTATATGGGCCTGGACCAATTTTAGATCGGGTTAGGTCATAGAAAATGTAGTCTATATAAGTTTGGAAAAACAGTGAAATATTTTGGAAACGATAGCAGCCACAGTGACAATAGAGAGTTGACAATGTGAATCTTGTCATCAGACACCCAAGTAAACGGAATCATATTGCACAACTCATACATTCGTGTGCCGTCCCAAGTAGACCAAACTGCGAGAAAAGCCTCTTCAATACATTGTTAAGGCATAACTGTGATCTACCGTTGTCCAGAATGAGGTCCATCAACCGCGTTTTCTGACTGAAATGACACTGACCTCAGTGGCCAGTAGTAGCTCCTTCTTCACACGTCATAATTTGATATTAGAATATGAGTAATTTTATTAGGGAATTTGTCTCAGGACGGGCTTTATGGTCATTCATGTATGTCAACCGGAACATTAGATGGTGTAACGTACTCCATTCCTAAGTAAATTTGTTCCACACAGTATCAACAGCAATACAGCTTAGTTTCTTGGAATATGCCCGGCCCAAACTTATTCAGACCAATATACCGAATTTTACGTGCACTGGAAACCAATTGAACATGGATAGTTGAAGAAGTTGGGGTTTCTCACTTGTGCTTAACGAAACAGTTTATCTAACACGACGAATATATTGCGCAAAACAACTACAGTTTAAGTGGGGATTATTGCACTGAGTAATCTGTACCAACAATACCTCAGAAACTCAAATGCAAAAAATGAAACAGACAAGCTCCTTGAAAAATACCATTTCCGATTGCATGGAACATATATCAGTTTGTATAAAAACCATCCTTCGAAGTGATCTGATAAGTCGATTAGCACCTCACTGAAACAGGCTCACAATGGACACATTTGAGTTAATGTACGAGGATGTCTCAATCTCATAGTCAACTCTTATGCTCTCCAACAAGCAATATGTCGAAGAATTTTCTTGCCAGTAATGAAACAATCGATTGTTTGAAAGCAAAGGTAAGGGAAATGTGCCAGTTCGATTGACAGGGGTACTACTTGACATTACTCGACGAGGACAGATCCTCACATCGTCAACTGCTATGGGATATTTAGATGAAACTAGTCACAATGTCTGTAACGAATAGTCGTTTACTGTCCCACTGCAAGTTTGCAAGTGGGCAAGCTTGAGACCAATCAGAACGAATCAATCGTTGGCAATCAAAATCAGTGACTGTAAGTTTGCTAATCGTAAGCTTGGTTTTGAGGTTTATACATCATTCAGAGGACTGCTTAGGTTGACATAGTATTTTGATGTTTCTGACTGTAACTTGTATAATCGTTCTAGTTACTAAACTAAGTAACTAAAACAAATATTTCCACCAAGTAAAGTCACTCAGCCCTGTGTCATTGATATACTAATAAAAACAAATGATCGGTTAGTGATCTTTAAAGAAGAACTCACATTCAGTGGTTTCGTACCCGGAGGTAGTGTTGAGCATTTTTGTGATTTTTTGGATGAGTCGCTCATGTCAAGGCCGTTTCGACCATCTCCCTGACCTGAGCGACTGTCCTGTCCGTAGATCGTATTGGAACGGTTGAAAAGTTGAATCAAACAGTCGATCATTTGAGGCACATTGATCATCCGATCAAACGGATCCATGTTCGGGCCTTCGAGCGGTTGTGAATGACCAATGTGTTTCAGGTTTTCTGCCAAGATCGATATGCTCAGTGCATCGACTAAGCCGAAGGACAGAATAGTGCAGGAAAGAACAGTTAACACTCTTAGAGCAATTCTTTCACCCATTTAGGGTCGATGGTTTATCCAAATGGACTTTTTTAGACACAGTACAAATTGGTAACTCTCAGAGTTAGCAATTAACGCAAACGGAATAGCAACACTGGAACCACATCTGAGTCCACCTGACCATTTGTCCGGAACTCCATAGGACATTTTAAACTCACACCAAAAGACATTCTGAACAATGGAACTTCTGGTGATTTCGTAACCGAGATTGGTATTTTCAATGGCTCAGCAATAGGTAAAACGAAAAGTTATAACGGTGATCACTGATAGTATTCAAAGGAGAATCAACCATTTTGGTAGAATTACTTGAGCACGAGAACAACATCTCACAATAAAGATAGACTGGATTTTCGAATCTCAGAAAGAAGCGTACGAACTTAATTGTACGACGAATTGTGAGTGAGGTTCATGATAAGCCCACATCAGCCCAGCAATAGCATCTGTCTCTCTGCCCACTTTCGTTTAGCAGTCTATGTGAATCATCTTACACTCATTTGTAAGTCAACGTGGATAGCACTCCTTGGGAAGGCCACCCGAGGTGGTTGAAACGTAGAGTATTACAACTTGCTCATAACGTTGTGTTATTCTCAATCGATTTACCACTAAATATGGAGGACTTACTGATAAGTTGGAGAGATCGATGGTTATAAGTTAGAGGCCGTTAAGATATAATCAATGTCGTTGCAACTCAGGTGACCATTACACTGATACATCAGGGGAAGAATTACAACCCTAGTTTCACTGGTTTAAGTAGTATAGACTGTCCCTGACAGTGGTTTAAAGTCCGGTTCATATGCATGTATATTGGGTGCAGTGCTGACGAACATGAACTCGGTGAGTTCATTCTTACTGAGATTATTAATTGAAGTAAATGGAACATTTATTTCTATCGCTTTTTTTAAAATATAAGCAATACTCTGGAACGAATGTAGCGAGAATGTTGGTCAGCTCAAACATGAAATGAATATGGTCATAAGTTGGCCTGACAACCAGAAAGGCTACAGTTCTACACTGAGTCTGCATAAAATGTTGTACATTGCCGACGAAACCCAATTCGCTTCGACTGGGCCGATTGAATAATCTATCTAAATGTAAACGTTGTGATCAAATGTAGACGATATGCAAGTTATTTATAGATTCAAGTAAGCATTAACGTCACCATATCAGAAAGATGGCATTCATGTAAACCAGAAACCTTATAGGATGACTGTAAAACTATACATTAACGCTGTTATACAAAAATAGAGGGAAAAGAACATTTTCTCTTTCGTCACCCGAGATAGACATTGCTCCTATTGATTAGTGAGAAAGTCGTACGTCAAGCACACTGTAACAATATTGTTTCAGTGTGTGACTTGTGTAGAAGATGTCCAAGAAAGGTGTGTTTGATCACCAGGTGTTGCGGACATTGTTTTAGCAAAAAAAGTGTGGTTCACTGTAGTATCGTCCGGACTGGTGTACTTGGCTAGCTGCTGGATGCAATATTTTCTTCTCAAAAGGTTAGTTGGTTCAAACATGTGTCACATACTTTAGTCTACCAAATTGAGTGCTGTTCATATGTGCGGAAGTTGCTTTGAGGGAGCAGTCTGGCGGCTGGCATATAAACCAAAGACGGGAGATACAAGTTTCATGTTAGAGCATGCCTCATTAGAATAATCCTCATTTCCTAAATGGGCTACTAGTACAAAACAGTAAAGAATCGTAGTCATTCTCACTGGTCTGGTGCGTAGCTGGCTTAAATCATTTAGACTTCAATTTGTGCCCTCAATTAAAGGAGATAAGCCTGTCGATACCGTCTGACACTATGTTTACCAGGCTATATGTGACTGCAGAGAAAGTCACGTAAACAGAAACGAGAGATGTTTATTCTTCAAGGTGAAGGAACATGTAGTACTCTGAATTAGGAATTTCGAATAGCCCTGGAAATCGTGATCGATTTGAAACCTCCCGCGCAAGCAATAAGGAGAAGGCCTCGTACTGATTGCAGTAAACAGTTCCTAACCCTGAGACAAGAAACCGAATTTATGGATGTATAACAGTATTAAGGAAATCACAGTCTGTCATTGACTGATCGTATTGGCACATACAAAGTCACAAACTGTACGTTAATTGGTTCAACAGAGAACAAAGAAAATGGCGAATAACGGAAGGCGTGACATTGAGATTATTCGTCCAATCTTGATGTAGTATCTTTAACGCGACGTGTAGATTGGCTTCCTGTTAAATCTTCTATTGTGTCGGGGTTCGGATAAGCGGTGAATCTAGCAGATTTTCATCACAAAACACTTGCCTAAGTGGGCACAGAAGTCTGTGTTACTTCAAAACGGCAATGCGATTGAAACATACAAACAACCAGTGTCCCCAGCCGGTAGACATGTCCTGACTACCGGTCTTGTTATCGAACCCCAGCGTGTATATTGAGCATCCTTTTATATTCTTATAAACCAAGATTACTGTTTGCTGAGGCAGTCAAAATCAGTCGAGTGAAGTTGGCCTTATTTGTTGCGAAAATTTGTTGAGTGAACTTGACCCTGTCCTGGACTTGAACTCTCCCACCTCATCGATCGTCTATCCACCCCCCCTAGTGATTTGATATAGAAACCGATTCGTATCATGATGCATTTGGTACTGTTGTGTCAATATCGACTGCTCGCATCTATCACACTCGATTTTTTGACCTTTTTGTTCTTTATTCTTGAACTGTTCAATTTCCTTTGAGATTTTGGGCACCCTCCGTGTTTTCACTTCCAATTATTTAAATAATGATGTCCGCTAAACAATAGCTTTTTCAATGTTAACTTATCCCACCGGGTGATTCATCTCTCACGTTTCGAACAATGTCGATGCAGGATGTTCATACAGTACCTATCGAAAGAAGTTTACTTGATACTGAAATAATAAAATATTTTCCACTTCTCTAATGCTAAGCGATCACGCTGTTGGGTGATTTTGTAGACACGTGACTAAGTTCACAATGAAGGAGAAAATATCTTCAACTATGTTTGGTATACGAAACCTGTAGTCACTCTACAGAAGATCTTCATCAATCCAGTTCAGCTCATGAATGTCTTGATCAATTTTAATTTCTTCCATAAACTAGAAATATAAACTGTCATTTAGTTGTGCAACGTTTTACAACATTTCAATCACATCATCTATTGCACGTACATTAGTTAACTGTTCTATTTTCTTCCCCCGACTGCATCCCGTGTTGAACAAACATGTTATACTTATGTAAATAGTTTGCCAATTTCGTGAAACATAAATACTGACTATTTATTCGAAGGGTAAACAAAGATTGCTTGATTTGATTTAAAAGTTTTTTAAGGTGTACTCTGATTTTATTCTCAGCAAACAGGACTGATCGACATCCGTACAAATGTTAGCTTGTAATGTCCACTTTGCTCACCCTTTGTAAGAAAAGGACTTTCTAGAAAGTGCGGAAATAAATGTCGATATTGAAAACTACTCGCGTAATTTCAATACTGGAATTTTTTAGAATATTTTCGCAGAACTAATGTACTCTATCAAAATGATCACTCATCTAGTATGATCAAGTTTTCTATTAACTTGAGTCACCCCACAAAGTGTTCAGACTGCCGGTAGATTGTTAAAACCGTCTATGATATTATTGAATATTCTCATACTTAGTTTTCGATTCATGTATCAGCTAGTCAATGTCTCACATAAAGTAGGGAATGTAGAGAACATCATTATGTTTGAGTGTACGTGTGTGTCGGTAATGTGCGTTTGATATGTTTTGATTCTGGTGAGAAGAGGTTCAGCTAGATCGCACAATTACTTATCCGTATCGCATACGGTTACACCTGTGTGTGTGTGTGTGTGTGTGTGGTGTTTTCTGGCTTCGTAAAGTAGTTTTAAATTCATTTCGATCTACTTCAATCTAATGTGTTCTGTAAACCTACAATTAACTGCACTAGTCCGACGTGTTCCAACTGATTTTTGGTATAAACCAGAAAAGTAAGATCCTGTTCGACAGAACGCAAACACATTGATAGAATCAAACAATAGTGAGGGTCATCTCAACCTCGTTCATTATGACATACAAATCTTAAATGTGAGACACGTTACACATGACGTAGAGAACGAGTCCATCATTTTAGCGACTCACCCGATACATTGTTCTTTACTCAACAGTTGTTGTACATGGGCTCACAAACAATCAAGTCTGGTGGACTACATCATAGAAAGGTTACGTCTCACAATTTCGGTTGAAAGTGAGATAAACCCAGTTCCGGTAGCTGGTGTTACATAATAGGCGCAATGAAAACAAATCGGTATCTTTGATCGTACTTTATTTGTTGACCTGTATGCATCGAGTCTACAACGTTATTGCTTTCAAAGTCGTTCGCATCCTCAACAGTCGACGACTGTTTCGGTTTGCTGAGGCCGTCAATATCTCTCAGATGATTACTAACAGAAGGCTATGGTCATCAGGCTGAAACTGCCGTCGTAAATGATCAGTTTACTTATGTGTGCGTGTGCGTGTGTGTGTGTGAGAGAGAGAGAGAGAGAGAAAGAAAGAGATTAAAATAAGACCTTCGTGTTGCAATACTGACTTTAGATCTTGGGAGAACGTAGTCTAAAACCGCACTGTCTGGAGAAGTATGATCCAGACGAGGGTTTGAAGGTTCAGCAAGTGACCTGAACCGCGCGGTACGCAGATAAACTACAAGTGGTGACACGGCTATGTGGCAATGCGATGAACATGGCCGTGAAGATGCTGACCATCTCAAACTGGTAGGTCATCAACATGCTTACACTGCACTGTCAACCAGGAGACGATGGTCACATTCTTTTGGGCTTATACTGGATACGGGATCTATGAGTGGAACCGCAAGTGATGTAACGTAAGTTATTTGTGACCAAGGTTATGCGCAGACATCCTCTGGCTTCGGTCATTGTGCCCGACTGGTCTGAAATGGATGCTGCTAGCGATAAAGTCTTGCAGTTTTTTTCAAACCAGACGTGTTTAAGTGAGAGTGTATAATCAGCAACAGTACATTGTGTACCTGATGAGATGCAGTGAGCGTTGGCAGGCAGTAAATCGTGCAGTCTCTTACTTTTGACTATTGTTTTCAAATTCGTTTAGAAAGACAATCACTTTAAAAAAAAAGTTCATTAAATCACTGGAATAACGCACTGTTGCCTAGAAGGAAAGTGTAACTAAATTCGACTGACTCGAAACTCTAAGAGGACAGTAACTAACGTACAACGACTTCTAACAAACACAATTGGATGGGATTGAAAATGTCGACCTAGTGTGATAGAATTCGAACACGAATAACAAACTCGAATGCATGTAACCAATATACTTGATTACAGGCACACTGACCTTACAAGGTTAAAATAAAGTATCGCGGAGTAAAACTAACTTAAAACGCTGGAAAATTGCCAGACGTGACTGGAAATGTTTAAAACATAGTAGAATGGCTGTATAACATGGTTGAATTTTGTCAAGTAAATCTGTAGTTTGAACCGAATCTATGACCATAACAACAGAATTGTTTTTATAACGGTGAATTTTTATACAGTGACGAGTAATCCCTAGAATTCTGCACTGGCCATAAGTTTATCATATTTCCAAACAGTGTAAGTTAACTACTTTGAATGTGATTATCTTGGCTGCTCTTTTCTAACGCTTCCACTCAACACACAGACAATGTGTATCATCCACTTCCCGTCTATGTGTCAGATGTTAAACATAATTCATTCCCATTCAAGACAAAATCAGTCTGGTTTGAGCACTAGTCAAAACGAGTTCATTCGAGCGTGGGATGGGGGTGTGGGAATTATAAGAGAACTCATACCACCTTCCCCCCCGTACCTTCACAGACAAAAACGAAAACCAAACGACTTTCAGCTGTTAATAGTTAGTGAGCACGATAATAAGAAAAATTCCGCCAACCTCTTCAAACATGATTGTTGCATGATTCATTCCGGCAAACCTCGTCCAATCTCACATTACTCGTTACATTAGGAACAAACGCATGTTAGATGAACTCTCGTCAAGGTCAGAATAGGCACGCGTCGCGTTTGTTTGAAAATTAGATGTCGCATAATTTGTTGATACAAAATCGATCGGAAACGACAATACTTACGACACAGTGTTTTCTGTAGTTTGCGCAGTTTCAATGCTGTTCTGTATTCTGCAAATCGAACCTCGTTCAATTGTTTCATTGATTGTAACAGCTCATATAGAATCGGATGATCCCAGTGAGTATCTTGTGTGGAATGGCTAACAGGGAGAAGGTGAATCGAAAGAGTAACACTCGGTTAATCATGTCTGCTAGTGGAAGTCATAGTGAGAGTCACACGCAATTGAGAATTGTATCTACTTTCAACTCTGCCTTTGCGTGACTGAATCAGTATAGATATAGTGAACTATCTAAAATGAACGATCATACAAAAACGCATATTGTATACAAATTCACACGTTCTGAGTTTATCTCTACGCATCAGGCTGATTAAGTATAGAGCGAATTTCGGGAATTTAGCCGCACTGTAGAGAATTTCATTCAGGATTACAAACAGTTCGTTACATGCGGAGGCATGATTCATCACGTTCAAACAAACCGGCCGACGCCATCAATTATTTTCTTTTCTAATAGCGTTTTGAGCACAAAATGAAATTAAGCTGAATACAGCAATTAGTCAAAGACAAACCGTCATGCACGCATACCGAAAGAGAGATATCATCCATTGGTTGTCGGTTTTTCCAATTCACCGAGCAAATTTGTCAATATCATGTACTCTCCACTGTTGCGTGGGCATGTTATATTTTTTGCTACACCACTATGTAGTGATACTCCCTGTAGGTAAACACTGTCGTGGAGCTGATGATTTCATCAAGGACCTGAAACTCTCTTTCATTTCCGGTGTTCACAAAACCTCTCAACCTTTCACATAACTTATTCAATCGGCCCAGCAGTGCTTATATGTTCCCTCAACCAATTCTTCCTGGTAACCATAAAACAAAATTCTTAAACACAATTATCCCGTAATGGTTATTCTTCCGGCAATCAGTTCGTCAATTCCATTATGTCTCATCATCTCACCATATAGGAATATTTTTCAGCAAAAAATCATATCTGACACAACATACCCATTTTATTCTGATTTCATTGAATGTAATTCTACATCTTTTACCAAATCCCATGACATACATTTGTTTGCATGCACTCTGCCTCAATGTTCTTTCGGCATTTTTCATTTAGCTCAATTTTCAAACAAATCTAGTCGGAATCAGCAGCATTTTTATCAGTTGATACATATTGTGACCGTTTATCAACATTCCCATGAAGTTCACGATAATAATAATAATAATAATAATAATAATTTTTATGACCGGAACACAATTAATTGCCGCTCATTTGCCGAAGATGTGAGCATGGGAACAACTGAAAATCAATCTCTGGGAGTTCATAAAGCCTCTTATTGAACCGATTTGATTGGAATTGTGTAAACTTCGAAGAAGCGAATTAAGCTGAAGCGTAGAACTTATTCATCTGTGCTTGACTGTTCACTCAAAACGTGTTATTCTATCCGAAATTCAATTCCCAGCGTTTCTTGTTTTATCCCAGGAAAAACGAGCATAGTTATGTACCTCTTCAGTTGATCCGTTTCACTATCGAGTACAAACATTCCACTTCAATTTGCTGTTACGTTACGAGAATGAAACACATGGATATCGGCTATTCCATTAAGATCTGACATCCGGACTTCGCAGCTTTGAGGTGACAGCCATGGTCATAGCTGTGGGCTGACGGATGGAATATTTATGCCAATCGAGTCTACCTAAAGCGCGAGCTATTGCATGATAGCCATTTCTGTTCGGGGCGGGCAAACATTCGTTACATTTAGAATTTGAATTCAATCAGTTTTCAAAATGCAGTCTACATCCGCTCACACCGTCCATTATTATGGAAACCCTATTTCAACCTGGTACACCCACGAGTGGTGGCAGCCGTTTGAGTGAATAAGGCTAAAGGACGCTTGCGCACAAGACTCATCACAAGTGGCACGCGCCGCCCCAATTATGGAATAGAAGCACACAAACAGGCGCATAAGTGATGATCGAGGCACACTTACAGTGTCCAGATGGCCGGCCTCACGCTTAACCACCATTTTGCTCACTAAGCAAGCGCTCACGTACCTTACCAGTGCAAACATGGTAGCGGTAAGCGGTTTCAAACTGATATGCAAGTGAGCAATAGGAGATTTTAGTTTTCACATAGATTGAACATCATCCACAATTGATCACAGCTGTCGCATTCTCATAGACTTTTCAGTTGACCCCTTTCGAACAGAAGCACTAGACTAGAGTTTCCTCCTTATTAGAGCTCGTCAGTAGTGCATATCCTTGCCACTGCCGGGACTAGAACTCTGGCCACGCTTTTCAAAAGGCAACCGTGTTTATCACTGTACCATTGACCTCAAATTAGGCACGACTGAATCATTGTGTGGAACGCTCGGCCACAGTAGCTTGTGAGTACTACTGTGATTGCCCGACCGCGTCGAGCGGAGACACAGTAACTGTTCTGTGAAATCCAGTCGATGACCCCTAGACCAGGACTTCCCTCCAAGTTAAAATCACAGAAATTATTAACATATTGAGCGGTATTTTGATTACTGATGAGTAGTAGGGGATTTTGGTTTTCATATAGATTGAACGTCATCCACAATTGTGGATGACGTTCAATCTATATGATATACGAGCGTCTCTGTCAGCCATTTTGAACAGCTGGTAAGGTAACTAACACGTTCCCATGACCTACGGACAAAATGTGAGGTGGATCCATTTCACACACACACACTAGTACATTACGGAATACGGTTAATGTTAGTGGTCACTTGCGTTTTTGAACAGGTTTCTAGACTCCCAGACCGTTCAAACGCTAAGCTGTGATGTGATAGAAAACGTCAAGCGAATCCGTCTGAAGCCCGACCCCTGAAATGATAATTGCTCATGTTTGGCCTAAATGAACATGTAACAATTTTACCTATCATATCCTAAAGTTTATGCAAAAAATGTAGACGACTATCAAAACTCAATGTACATGGAAAAAATTCTGAAACAAAATTACGTGAACGCAATTACTGAGTGGATATTAAGATCGTACAGATTTCAGAGTAAAGATGTGTAGCTGTTGGATCCACGTGATTGTTCGTCTGAAACAAACGAATGTTCAACAGTCTATGAGATCGATTAAGAGACACAGTTAACTGACCACTTCAAAATATGTTCAAAGTGAACTAGCACTTTTGCTTATGTGTATGGGAACAAACAAAAATATACAAAGATTTACAACTGCGAGAATGTATTATTTCTCAGTGGTGGTAATAATTTCCTGGTTTGATTCGATGCAATCAGTTCTGCGATCTATTGGGTCTCCATAAAAGTTCGATAGGTTATTTGTTTTGTATCGCAATCAGGAACTCGTTAGCTGTGGTTAGATTCGGATTATGTCAACAACAGTCCTGTTATTGATCTGTTATAGGTAACAACCTCCTCTGTATGTCCCATCCTAGTAGATTTTCTCACTTATCATCTAACTGAAACAGATTTTGTTTTATGACCGATTATTTGTCTACGATGTATATATATATATGTCTTATGCAAATGAATGTTTCGTTTGTGTTAGAAGTCTCAACGCGAACGAACAGACAACCGTTATCGGTCGTTCTTTCGAAGTACGTAACTACACTGTTTTGTATTCAGACGTGATAGCTAAGTTCCCAACTTGCTGAAACAAAATTTTCCATTAATAATCCAACTAGTCTGACACCCACACGCCAGTCGCACTGGAGTAGGATCAATCGCGAAAATGTCAAACCGGATTTGAATAGGGAGGTACGATTAGTTTGTGTAAAATGGGAAGACAAGAAAAAGGAAGGTGGAGGTGGTTAGACAACCGTTCACCTACTTTTTATAGTAAGGCACTTGCGTTCCCGATGGGTGAACACATCGTTCCCAGGGCGGTGAAACGGAATCTGACAGATGGGAAGGCAAGTTCAAATTGAAGGTTAGTACCTGGTCGATGATAAACTTGTGTAGGACGAATACAAACACGAATCGAAAACACTGGCTACATACAGTTTGGTAACTATGCCTCGATGTAGAGTCGTTGATGCAGTTGAGAACAACCAACGTGAGTTCAATTAATCAAAAACCAAATGTTTGGTCAGTAAAGTCACAACGAGCGGGTGAGAATGGAAACTTTTACAAAAGATTGCACTATGTTCTTATTTTCATATAAAATTCACAATAACCAATTATTGAGTCTTCCACTACAGTAACGTAACGATCTTGAAGTTTGGAACGAGAAGAAATATTGACTTTAAAAGTGTACACTCTTATACGGAGTTGTTCATCATGTGAAGCAGGCATTAAATAGAGAATATTCGTCGAACAGTCACTGCTCATACTGTGCTAGGAATCTGTTCACTGAGGACAAACAGACCCAGATTAGTATGGGAGAGGGCTGGAAACTCCTGTTAGCCTACCGTAAGCCCGCAGGTCTTATGGAAGGAAACATTCCACTAGAGTGCGAAATATGAAGCAACTGCATTCAAGAATATCATGAGTCGGAAGAAGTTTTTCCAGTTAGAAAGTGGTCTGCAATTCTATCATAAATTAAATCGTTCTAAAAGAATCACAAATCTTTGACGTTTTTACTGAAAACTGCAGGACTTTGCACTGAGGAACGTTGACGAATGACTGATACCTTTGAAAAGTGGTTTTAGGCTAATAAAGTATGTGCCAAGTGTACTGAAATTGGATTGGAGAGGTTTCCTGATTGGAGGAGGTTCTGCCTATCAGTGTTCGCTCACAAGCTGCTACCGACGGAATTTTGGTCTAACTGGCGCCATCCAATCATAGCCAGCGATCAACTGCTGCTGAATGAGTATCTGTTTCAAACAACCGAGTTGCTAGATGCAAGGTCGCGGAACAACACAGAAACAAACAGGCCATTCAAAACGTGAGGACACCTGTCTCTTAATAACAGTCGTAAATTCTGTTGCTCGATAGAATGCTGCTGTTATTTTCTCCCAACAAATTAAGGTTGCTTAGTGCCATTCAGATTTCTGTTCTGATTTTTCCGATTGGACAGCACAGAACGCGACACTAAGCACACGTGACAAATTCGATTATCAGAGATATGGTCGTTCTGTACTTGCTGGTATCATACTGAGACTGATGGATGACTTATGGCATACTAGATGTCATATAACAAGAAATAACTATTATTACAATTCCCGTTTGATGAAGTTACTGCTCGAGAGACTTTACACTTGAAATGATATCGGCCAACGGTTACCAGTTTGTTGCCAGACAAAAAGATAAAATTTCGTTTAGCCAGCTTAGATCCTGCACAAAAAACCAGATGTTGGACATTCCTAAAAAGAAAGCCAATCCTTATTAAGGTTTATAAGAATTAATACGAGCAGACTTCGTAGACAATATGTTTCAAATGACTGGCTGTCTGTTATCGTTCAAATGGCCGTTTGCGTGAATATCCCTGATGCAGTGGCTTTAAATGATTGGATTTATTGTGACGAAGTTACGAATGTATCGACTGGTAGAAAAAGTTTCTTTCTAGTGACAGTCGATCAGTTAGGTGGAAAATATCATTTGCCGCAGAATGCTCAGCCTTTTTACAACTTAGTAAAACCGTGTCTAGGAAGCTATCAAATAGCAAACTGATATTCAATCCCCATTGTTATTCATTACGTCAAGAGTTTGGTGTCTTACTATAGGTTGTTCGGAAACCCTTGTATTGACACCGTTTATCGGACTCAATAAACTCTATTTGAGTGTTTTTTAGGCAGGAAATACACAGAGTTTTTATTACTATACTAAAATTTTATTTCCATTCCTAGAGTTTTCACGTAAAAACGAGTGGGCTCCTCGCCTTTTCAATACATTTCTCAGTGGGGGAGCTAATGCAGCTGTTATACAAATTGCAATACAACTATGAGTTTATGGGCCTAATTTGACTGTTGAATGCTAATTGCCATTTTCTCAGTCGTCAACACATATGTTTTTCCTCCATCAGTCACAGACATGTACATGTCAACAAATGACAAACCTTGACCATTTTGGGTAATGAAAAACTGAGGCTCTTCCGGTGTTATCGACAGAATCTGTCTCATCTGACGGCGATGATTTGACTGTTTTAATTGTAAAAGTACTCTGTTATACGCAGTCGTCTAAATTATCTTTGTCACCACCTCAGACTTCTATTTTAGGAAACTTTAGTGTGTATAGTGCTCCAGGGGCAACCGACAATGCAGACATTCGGTAATGTATTACTGACTTGTGTCGCAGATGTGTATTGTTACAGGTCAACATTCAGTCATTTTTTGCACTCAATAGGCAGCTCCTATCCCTTTCGAGAACTACAACTTTGTGTTCGTTATGATTTACCTTTGTGTGATCATTTTTTACACTACAGCTATCATTTCTCAGCTTGTAGGAGTAGCTTCCACCAGTACTTGTCATGTGTAGTCAACAGTGGTTGTCGAGTGGACTGAGGTTGAACGAGAAAACACAGCGTTTGCCTTACTCCATGGGCTGATCGACCAAAACATACACGTCTAACATAATGCACAGTTGTCCCTGGGTGAATGTAGTATGGATACATGCATACCAAGCATGTCGCGGGTCAGCAGTTGATTACAAAGGTAACTGGGACAGTCAAGATGTGTGCACCAATTTGCAGTCATCGTCTACTGGATGTCCATTAGATTAAAGTGACTGGAAAACGTTTTGATTCGAGTTTAGGTGCAGGCGATTCTCATCCACAGTTCATATACTTGATCCAACACCGGATTTCATGCTAGCTGTTGGGTGAGGGTGCTAGTTTCTCACTGTGTTGCCTAATTATTCTCTTCAGCTAAAAGCGCGGGATCGGCGAGTATAGTCAAATATATCTTATCTAGATACCATCTGATAAAATGAGCATAATTCACGAGTGAAAAATGACTGGAAGTTTAAATGTGACAAGTCTGTAGTATCCTGTTTTAGGTCAGGCTTGTAGTTAACAAGTCCGTATCACGAACAGAGCGGTCCAGCCGAAATTTGGGTATGTTCTACTGCTGAGCTTTACTGAGTAAACATGCCTCAAGTTTAAAGATTTGTTTATATTAGTCAGCAGAAGAAGCCAAAAAACGGCAAAGGCTGAGGTTGTTTATGGACGATGTACTCAACCAGCCTTGACAATTATGATCCTTGATGGTGGTACATGATGAGATTTGTCCGACGCACATCACAATCGCGGTATGATCCTGTCTTTTAGGGTTATCTAGTTTGTGCGCTAAAAAATCATACCAGCTGTCTCATAC
>LUCH01002886.1:29108-75871 GCA_013368495.1 Paragonimus heterotremus
CTTACATTTCTATACCGGATTGCTGCTTGTTCCGGATCACCCTGTGGAACATTATTCGGTGCGGCTGCTAACAGGTTGGAAGAATTGTAAGGTGGCCAAACAATGACGTAATTATGAACTGTGTAGACTTTGGCCATTTTCCAAGCAAGCTTGGATGATGCTAGTTGTTGCAGTGAACAGCGCATGACTATCCACATAGTTGGAAGAAATCACTTCTAGTTGCGATAACACGTTGTAGACAGTAGCGAGCCTGTATTAGTGAAAATAGTGACTCTTCATCAGGAATTTTCAGTGTTCTGTTTGTTTGTTTACGTGATGCATGTGTATTTATTTAACAGTCCGTCGTTTCGTACACTGCTGTTACAGCCTTCAACAGTTTAAGCCACTCTACCTATGCATATGGTTTAGAGCAGGAGATATGTATACGTATGTAATTAGTGATTATCATATGCGCCTCATCTATAAGCAACATGACTGGGTCTTGGTGTTTCACAGCACCGTTGCCTCTTTCTATGATCCGTACCACAACGTATGTGAAACAACGCTCTTACACTCGAAATTCCTTTCAACTCACCCATCAATGGAACAGGAGTCTGTTGCTCTTGGCGTTGTTGAGGTGTGGAAGGCGATTGAGTTTGCAGGTGTAGTGTGGGTTGATTGACACTACGGTTTGTTTCGGCCAGTTCTGGCCTTGAGAATTGACCAGCCACGTTGGACAGGCGGTGGGATGGATGCCGTATTGGTGCGGTCTGCGGCGGGAGCGTTGTTAATAGCGGTTGTGCTTGTGACGATTGAGCTCGCTCCATGAGTTGGGTCGAAGCCAGTGCTTGATCGACTGTACGGATGCGCGTCTCGGTTTGAAGGCGAATGTGTTCAAAGCTAGAATGGCGAAATTTATGGAAACAATTTTGATACATTTGTACTATTTTTACAGGCAATCGATTATGTAATTTACAGAAATGAATTTTGGTAAGCTTGGAAGAGGGAAAATGAAACGAAATTCTGGACAAGCGTCATCACATTTAGTCCACAATCTCATGTCACCGGAAACCGACAAAGGAATGCTGTGAGGTCCAAGCATATCTTTTGGACTGGCAATTATCTGTGTCAAGTGAGGTGATGTGATTCTCCTGATCGTTTTCAATAGAATGTTTATTATCACCGGTCACTGATAAATAGTAGGTGACTAGTTCGCAACCGCAGTTTCGACTTGGAGTACGATTTACACAACTATGAAAATCACATCAAGAATGTCCACTGAGAAAACACCTTTAAACAATGGCTTGCGCGAAATCCCAAATTAAGTGACTTGGTGAGTGCATTCCTTTTGTGGTAACTTATTGATTGAAAACAGGTTTTACAATTCCGGTCACGTTCAGCTTTACCTCATAGATCAGAACTGTGGCTCATTTGTGCAGAAGATGCATTTAGACTCTCGGTCTTCTACTACAATTGCCCCCATCCGTTAGGTAGCATCAGATGGGATGACTGTGTGAACAACTTGACAATCTTTAGGCATGTATTTAGAGAATGTGCAGGATCGCGAAAATACACAGTCTTCACTAGTTTGTTCATGTGCCTTGTAAATCAATGGAACCTTTCCCATACCGCGCCCTGTTCAGTGTGATTGTTAATGATTGGAAGAAACAGTAAGCTGGTCAGGTGATGACGTGGTCACGGGCTAAGAAAGCCTATACCATTCCGCTGAACAAGGTTATTAGCTATCGTCTATCCGGTTGGAGAGTTTACAGCCATCTACGCCGCTGAATGGAAACGATTTTTGAAATGGCAATTTCTTACAATAAATTGCTAACCTTCATCTTTTTCATGAAGCTTCCATCTCCCCTTTTTTTGGTTTACATAAGTTTGTATTCAATATTACTATGATATTCTGTAAACTATTATGATGACCAACGACAGCCCGAGCCTTAGTATCCATGGGTACAGCTCAAGGGCTGGAAATGATGATGATGATCTAAACATCTGCTAGATGCAGTAATTGAAAGGACTGTTAAATTTAATGTTTTCTGAATGACTAACGAACCTATGTTCATCATGGCTGTTCGTAAAATTTTGCTTTCTAGTAGACAATACAATGTGTTTACATTTACAACGATTCAGTGGAGTGGGGTACATACACTCAAGAACCTATACCTACACTGAATCCGGACTTTCCTACTCCCCGGAAAGCGATTTTTGTTAGGAAGGGAGTACTGTAGGCTCATTCGAACAGAAAAACACGACCGTCACTCCGTCTATTAATTCGCACGTAGGACGCGGTAACGTTGGTATAGATAGAAAAACTTTCAGTCGTAAGGATATTTTACAGTTGCTTACTCATTGCGTAACGCGGCCTGTTGTGTGAGCACAGTTGGATCGATAGTTACCCGCGACTCATGGAACTGAGCAATCTGTCTGTCCAAATTGTTCAGCAACACCACCAGAGGTTCGCTGGCCTCGTAAAATGACTGTGGAAAGAGATAATTGGATCTGATAAACGGTCAACATATTTGTAACTGTCGCTAAGTTGAAATTCCGTTTACACCTGAACATCAAATAATTCTTGATGAAAAGTGACAACAAAAATTGACTGACAGCCAACAGGGGAAGTTGTGAGGCTATCAGGGCAAGAGTGTCTCAATACTAAAAACGTGAATATGAGTAAGTGAACTTCAGAAATTCAAAATAGAATATGTTCATCAATAAGACAATCGTCGCGAGCACTCAGTAAATCATAATGAACAAATAAGCGAATCGACTATGGTTGATAGATGTGGGTGTGTTGGAACTGATCATATAAAGAATGTAATCCTACAACTTTCTGACAAGGCAAAACAAACTTCTACATGGTTCAATTCATTCATCACAGGCTTCTATTCACTAACGGACTTTGCAAACTAAGCTTTGTCTAGCCCTGTAGAATAGAAAGCTTGCTTGTGAGATTGGTGTAATGAGTGACGTGAAAGTTCCTATAGTGAAGTTGTCCGTTAACGTTGCCATGTCTACTTTATAGACAATCGGAAGCTCAGAACAATACTCAAAATTGACAGTGACAGAAAGTCTGAAGATGGCGATGCAGCAATCCCTAGAATGGGGTCAGGCAAGCTATAACCACACAAACTGGCCACACAGGAATCGAAGTTTAAATCCCGTCTCAGAAAACGTTGTGCATTACTGATGAAGAGTTGATTCAGTGAGCGTTAATTCCTTCTCGGGAATCGTTTTTCAAAATGAATCAGTCTGGAAAGTTTGAATATTCTAAAACCCTGATTAATTTATAACACAGAATTTTGGTCGGTTTTGAAAACCAACGTTCATTAATGATTTGATATGAACAGTGCACAGAAGCGTATACGACATTATTTAGGTCAATTTACAATTTACAACGTTCATGTCTTGCAGAAATGCGCGAAAGCAAGACGCATAACATTCCTCAGAGGTGTTTTCATAAATGAGACAAAACTGAGGCAACAGTCACCATAAAACGCAGGAGCTGATGCGAAGTTCTTGGAAGAATGCGTACGAATAGAGTGATCAAGGTCAAAATGCACGAACGTTACGGGAACATATGGCGTCTGTGTAGTTGTAAAAGTTAACCATAACCTGTTTGCAATACTTCTTGGTGAAGACAACATTCCATGACGGGTTTCGTCCTTGTTTGGACTCACCAGATAGACAGTCTTTACTGGATGTCTAAAAAGGATTTCAATAGTTCAGCGACAATATTTCAACCTCTAAGGACAAAACATTTGTTCATTTTGGTGTAACTTTCCTATGATGATGCCCAACAGATTCTCAACAAGGTACAGATCAAGGCTTTGTGATGGTCATTTTGAACGTTAAAAGTTATTCTATAAAAACTACCAAGCTTCGGAAAACACTTGGCGTGTATCAAGTATACTGATATAAGGAAAATGGTGACTGTATGTTTTTCCAGTGTTATTAAATCTGTTGCTTATTCAGAAAATTCTTTCATATATTTCTTGGGTTGTGTTATCCATCGGGACTGTACAAGTTAAAATTCCTTCTGTTACGGGGAATAACACTGTTTCAGCGACAACTCCAAGTACCGTGGTGTTATGTTTCCCTCAGATGACGTCTAATGCGTGCTTCAGTAAGTAGGAATGTGTGCATCGACTTATTATAAGTTAGGTTTGAAACAGCATCAAGTAAATGCAGCACTGGCTGTAGAGATGCTCCTTTCAGCCGAATAACACGTTTTACTGTTACTAATATGTACTTTGGAAGAATCTTTAGTATATAAATGGACTAATTGTGAAAAGTCTGAGCTTCGGCTGGATTAAAACCAGCACAGTGAACGTGATGTCCAAACATAGCAAACGCTCTAATGGCCGAGTAACAAAGTCACGCCAGTTCCTCAAAAATGTCACGTTTGGATTCAGATATCCACCCATTCGACTGTCATGCTGAAGTCACTCCGCTAGATCATCTGATGGATTCCATATAACACAGAGTTGCAGGGGTAACTGAGTATAAGTATGAAGTTTCTGAGAAACAGGCGAGGCTTCGTAGCTTAGTTGCCTGAACGCTTGAAGGGTTTGGGCATGCTGTCTGTGTTGTTGTTTTGAGTCTAGCCAAAGCCTGAAATTGTTACAATTAGGTTTCTTCTAAACCTAACAGCGAATTTAAAACAGACATCTTTTGTCCGCATTAGGTAACATCTCCTTAGTTCCTCATCGTTTGGTTGCATACTATGATGTTAGATTCGTCAAGCAACCGTTACAGATCGGTTCGAACGTTTAGCAATCTCTCCCACGCTTATTTGCAGATTGCTTTGCTTCTTACTGTTTAGAAAACGGTATCCTACTCGATATGGTTGAAATTACAATAATGAATTACCGGCCAGTTATCTTGGGTACGAGTTAACTTATGTACTGGATTCATTTAATCCAGTCGGCCTCGTCCACACAACGAATCTCGCACAAGCTATCAGACTTACGAAGTTTGATTGAACAGCTTGAACATGGGTAGAATCGACTGATCACAGCATTATTTCGTGTTCTCTTTTGGTTTGTGTAATTACGGCTGGATCCATATTGTGACAATTAGGGGACAGATGGAACATATTATTGCCTGTTGCTACAAATTCCTGTAAAAGGGAACTCTCTTAGCTGTAAACTGACCAACAGGATGTAAGACAGTGACCTTATAGTGAGGTCAGTGACTGTACTAGATCGGTTTAAGACGACTTCCAATTCTATCGAGTTTACAGGAATCAGTGGATATCGTATTAATCTAGATATAGGCAGGTTTACTGCTGCATGGTTTCTGCAAACGAGCTGGCGTATCTAGTTGCAACGCTCCGATAAAGGGTACGTGAATAACTTTTGAACAAGACGTGAGATGATCAATACAAACTGTTCTTGTTATAAAGCATCCCTTTTTATTCCTTGAAAGCGTCAGCTCATTGAGGGAACAACAGAACAGTGCCATTGTTTGGACCAGAGGTTTTCCGTGGACACATGAGTCTGTGTCGTCTCATAAACAAACAAACAGTTGCTACTCGACCAACTGTTTTGAGTTTGAGGGTACTCTTGTTGAAATTCGAGCCAGGTTTGACCATTGTTTTAGTAACAAACTCTCCAGGCAAACAACTCAGGTTTAACAAAAATCCGTTCACAACTTTGGCCAACACCCAACATTACACAAAAAATCAAAAGCAAATCGGGCAAAGACAAGACGGTTGTCGTTCTAACCTGCGCCTGTTCCAACTCGGATCCGAGTCTTTCAATCGGCAAACAATCAACCGGCATCCACCGAAGTGTGACTGCATGTGCGTTTCGGACTTGATCAACAGCGTCGTTGAACAGTGACTGGAAGTTTGATAGTCTCTGAAACAGATAAATATGAAGACCGTAAACTGGCGGGTGGTAGATTCACTTTAATCACAGCAATACTGACAATAATAACGATAACGCTTTAATAATCGGTAAGTGTTGGAGGATTTTGGTGGATGTTAATGGGACATTCACAACTGACTGAGTTTCTCAGTCAATTTCGACGTCATTAGTGCTTATCAGTAATGCACATTTTTGCCACAACTGAGATTCGAACTCCGGTCACTCTTTCATGGGGTAACTGTGCTGGCCACTGCGCCACTAACCGCACATTTGATACGTCCAGCTCATCGTATACAAACGCACAGCCATGATGATTTAGTTGATGTAGTCACACAGAAAGCAGTGAATTTACGCAGTTGAAAAAGTATGTTTCAGAAGGCATTGTGCGGTTAACTGCTGATCAAACGTCTCATCGCTCGTTGTTTGACGTTTATTGCCAAATTTAGGGTAGTACAACGAAAACTGAAGAGATTGTCATGGGTGCTGTCTTAAGTATTGGATGGTGTACCACTGGATGGTACAGAATTATGCGTTAATCGAGATGGTTCCGTTTTTAGTCCAGTTTATTTCTTATTTAAGCGACGGGATAGTAATGAACTGTACTTGTCACTATTCCAAGCAAAAAAGGGTGGCAAGACGATTGCCATTAGATCACATCGTTTCGTACTAAATACTTTTAACAGGAGTTCATTTGAATTCACTCATCTTCTTAGTCCAAATCAAACGTTTCGTCCACCCCATGAGCTCGAACTGAATAGTCTCGGGTCGGCAGATCTTTTGTTTAAAGTGTAACCGGCTTGGACTACCTTGATTTTAGAAGTGTGCAAACCATGTTCTTTGCTTTGCTTTACCGATGAGCAGTCGGAAGGCAGCTGACACAACCTGAATACAACTCACGTCCAATCATAGCTTTCTCAATCTCATATACTTCTCCGCCTGTACCTTCAAGGCGCATGCAAAAGTAATCCAGTCTCTGTATGGTTATGCCTGTTGAGTAGTGTACATCCTTGCCACAACCAGGATTTGAGTTTCCAAGAGATACTCGTGCTGAGCGCCGTCTAATTAACTCCGTAACAAACAGGAAAGAACTATTAGGTATGAGCGTAGCCACCTTAATTCGTGAGTAATGCTCATGATTTTCAATCCTCTCGAGTGGAAATATGGTTATTGACCTGTTAACTCCAAACGACAGATTAGAGACCAAGACTTCCTGGCCAAATTAAAATCACCGATTACATTTGACGTCTTAAGCAACCGTTTCGATCACTTATTGGTAGTTTGAGATTTTATCCCTTTAATTCTAAGCCACTTTCATTTTGTGCAAGAAAACCTTAATTATATTCGACTGTCGGTCACCTACGGACTAAATGTTGCAAACCACTTGCCGCTTATAATTACAACACAGTGAATTCGATCAGAGGGAATCAGTTTAAAAACTACTGGTTACTCTGTCTACATGACAACGATCTCGAATTCGGTGCCAGTAGGCTTCGCTTCGGTATTAGTTGCTTTGTTCAATGCGAATATTATCACGCTATCACGTTTTAATTATAACCACTACTCACTCAAATCAGTTCTACTATATTGGTGGTCTGGGCGTTTGACTTATGGCTATGTCTAACCTGGGATAATTTATCATAGTCTGTCTTAAAATAGCGTCATCGGTGGGTGAATTCGAACTCAGATTTCAGGCACATTTGCAGACAACATTATCATCAGAACCGTTCGAACAGGACATAAACAAGTTGCATGTAATCAGCTTCTGCGAGCCGCATATTGAATTGTGTTCACAATGTGCTTGAAAGGCTGTGACTGGATCTCTCTTCTGATCATTTTCCTTGGGCTATTTCCATCTACAATTTCACCGGTAACAACCTCACACCATCTGTCAATTTACCCATTTCATATAGGCCGTATATCGCATGTTCTCGTATACAAAAAACGTTTTCAACTTTTTCTGGTCATTAAACTTCCTATGCATCTCATCTAATGACAGGTACTCGTTCTGGAACCTGTACAAGTGCAACCCTGAATTGTGAACTCTACTCACTTGAGTCAGTTAAAATGCGTCAGTCGTGTAAATATTAGGTTTGTTGCTATCAGAATAGCTGTAGTTTTTAAACGATTGTTTCATTTCATGAATTTAAGCATAATGGTGGGAAAACGGACCACTCGTAGGACGGTAGCATTTTACACAGGTTCTTCAGCGCCGAATAACAAAAACCAGGAGTTTAAATAAGTAGTAGGGTTGGGTATTTAATCAAGAACTCAAAAACAAAATATATGAAACGATGTGGAGGTCACTGTGCTTAACTAGTAGAGTGAAATAATTTTTCAATACCTTATACTAGTGTGAAACGGCTAATCACCACTGCTATGGTGAAAAATGGGAAGCGCGGAATAGTGTGATATCCTTTAATCCTGAATATCGATTTGAGATTATTATGATGATCTGTGGCTAGTATGTGTCTGTCGTAACGTACATCCTACATTTTACAGGGACATTCGTGAGCAGCCATCTCAAGCCAAAATTCAGTGTAGAAAAACCTAGACTTCTACTAATCGGACAGGTTGGTACCGTACCCCACTCCCACCTTGTTTTATCTTTTCTTTTTCCGGTTTTTTTCATACCACCTTACTAATCTTATCTATACTCTTGGTAAGTGTTGCTGTTTGATACTGAACAGACATCTATCACTGTTTGTCTTCTTACTGCTATTTTTCATTCATTAAGTTTAACACATTTTCACTAGACCACAGTTTCTATATGCAACCTGGTGATTTGGATATGAACCAGGCACATTTATGAGTGATTCTAGCTACCACTCGGTAGAGATGAATTGAAAAAACATGACAATCCGTAGATAGACTGTTAGACAGACAATCATAGTAATACAAATTAACGATTTAAAATGTTATGTATATCGTCTCAAATGTACAACCACTGTAGTAGCTTATATTCGAATTTCCAACTTTAACACCAGTAGATGTTGGCTACTATGTGGAATATCTGACTCAATCTGTGTTCGAGTGTACGTTCATATGAGTTGAGAAAAATACATGACAGTCAATGTAAGCAAAACAGAAAGAGAACTGCGATTTTAGTGACACGTTCTAAGACCTGATAAAATTTATGGTTGCTGATACAGTGGTGATCTATGGAAAATATATTGTTCGTAGAGATCACTTGATCGGTTGGTTAATTCAACCGCACAGGAAACAATTATGGCAAATGGTCGATTAATTCTATTTGCGCCATTAAAACGAGAAAAAAATCCGTTCTTTGGGAAAATCCAGAACCCAATGAAATAAATTCTTGTTTAAAACACACTGCGGTTTATGAAGCATGCATGTTAAGACGATCAAAAAGGTGCCGAAATGTGCAAGACCAAATTGATAGTTGATTATTGTTGAATTATTAAATTGTAAGATGAACGGCATCTACTGTTCTCCGGCTGGCTGCAACTGTCCATAAATTGACTGATTAATGCAAGACATTGCGTTCGTAAACAGACCTTGACAATAATACACGTATGTTGGCATCACTTTCAAATATCCAGCAAAACATAAGTGTTGTAAAACAATACCTTAATGTCAATTCTGAGACCATTATGCTTTCGAGGGATAGGCCGAATACATACCTCAGAAACGGACTCCAATTTTTGCCGGTACTCAAGCATGCTTGCATTCAGATTAAACCAACGTTTCTTCAAATGATACAAGTAACGACGAATGCGACGGACTACACGTCTCGACTGTTCATCTATTCCTGGAGACGAGTCCGTTCTAGTTCCGACTGGTCGTTGTCCCAGTTCGGATCCGTCCGAGTCGAATTCGCAATCACCGGTAATGTTCGCATCCGGACGTTCCTCGTCGTCATCACCGTCACCATAATGTAATCGGCCTTGTTGTAAAGCATCCTCGATCTGGTCTCGATGAGCCTCGTTTTCCTTCATCAAAGTCTATGGAGAGAAATGAAGACAGACGTTGACATCTTATATCCTGCTAAAAAGTGTTACAAAGTACACGGTTTACGCAATAATTTGCGCCAGTTCAAGCCTGTTTTCAGTCACTAGTTGATGACATTCAATCAGCAAAAACTATTCTTCGCTCTGGACAAAGGGAGTTGAAGTACACAGGAAATTTTTACAAGTCATTTACTATGACACAGTCCATAGTACATTGAACTTTAAAAACCCGATGGAAATTACTTAAGTACCGACCATAGAAACCAGACTTGTTCGTTAACGATTTTTTTCTGAAGCGTTCCAAACGAAGTGTCGATCGATATGGACTAACATATAGTTACCATTCTCGTCCTATTCTAAACCGCTGTTTCCCAGGTTTATGGAGTATTCATTCTGAGTTTTGAGCTAGCAATACCTTGATCCGCCTGGGGTGGATCACCCTTTGTACGCAACCCCTTTCCTCGAAGCTATATGACTAAGAGGATTTGTTCTCAAAATCGACACTGGTCCCCCTGAAATAGCTTCAGTAGAAATATCCATATTTTTACCTTATCTTTATTTTCGTAAGAGTTCAAACACAAAAAAATTGATCATTCGTTCGCACGACGAACGTCGTTTATTTATAGTAGTGTATGATTCAAGAATAAATTCGTGCAGCTACGGTGATCAGTAAAGACGTAATGTTGGTTTGAAATCACCTATAAGCATGCCCTGTTTTCACACACTGTCGACAAAAAAAACACATTGTGGAGTTTTTCCTAGCACATTTGTTGGTATTATAAAAGGAACTACTGTGTTACTCTGTAATTTTGCTCTGTTCACAACCACCTAGCGATCTTTCGAATTTCTCAATATGAACTTAATTTACATGAGATTCCCTAACTCAGGTTTGGAGAAACGGTGTGTATACTGATCCGTACAGGTCAGTATTTATATACTGAATACCATCCATACACGAACGTAGCGTTCAGAATCAACAAACATCTTGAACTAGCCAACTACCGTATGAAACATTACGATAGCTATTGTCGTTTAATGTTGCTTGTCAGCCTTGTTGAAATGGTCGAGGAGTGAGAACACTGCTTAAAGACGATTGTGACTGAACACTTCGTTATGAAACCGCACTTGCGTCTGACGTTTTCTGCTTCCGTTGTAACAAACTAACTTGTTAACTCGTTAAGTACAAAATGGTACACTTGAGAAAACTCGCAAGAATAGTTCTCTTAAGTATCTGTAAGGATTCGTATTAGTAAGTATCAGTAAGAATTTAGAAACTTTGCTATGACAACAGGCCACAATTCTAGACCAAAGTTATTTCAATCTCTTGTTTCGGAGGTCGCAGCATATATCGCCATTGTTCTAGTTTTTTTAAATTTAGAATCGAATCGACACGAGACAACTGACGCTATTATATCACAGACATCCTAGATTTTCCCATGCCTTATATGTCATTATACCATAGGTTACATAATCGACTATAGATCTCACTTTATCTTCAGTACCAACTTTCAGATATACTCAGAGGGAAAGATGTAATGCTAATGCAACTTTAATGAAATTCTTTCCAGTCTATTAAAGTCTGTGCCAGTTTTCTGTCCTTCCCCCTCACAGAAGAAACCGTGATTGGTTGGTATCTTCAATGGTCGCGTTAGATTATCCTACCATTGTGTTTGGTTTATTGAGAGGCATTCCTATGAAGATTGATTGGCAACAGAATAATAGCCCGGTATGCATAGTAGTAAATCATAATCATATACGCACGAGTATATACCCAGAAAATTTTTAACCAATACTGTCTCCAACAAACTGTTTGGATTTTCAGGTGACTCCAAACAGCCTGATTCCACCAAATCCCCTAGTGCAATTAGGACCAGATAACAGGAGGACAACAAGCATAGTTGTGTTTTGTGCCACCCGTTGTGACAGTCGGAACCTAGAGGACGACCTCATTCAGAAGGCTACGGAGTTATTCACAGTTGTCAGTGATCATGGAATGTTCCTGTAGCGGCCGGACAGTAAGCTGTTCCGTAAACCAGTTGCTCCCTTTAAGACAAGTTTGACTCCGCTTGCCCGATTGATTCATGTGTGCAGTCTCGTGGTACTAGCAACTTAGAACGTATTACACTCTGGTATCACCTCCAGAGCCTTCTGTGTACATACCGGATCACAGCTTACACGCCTGCTTCAGATCGGTAACTTGGGGGATGTGTCAATCAGCAGGGGGTTAGCGTTTTCCAGTGCTCTCGCGAAAAAGGGTAATGTTAAGGTCATAAACCAACTTTGTATGATGACATAGCTTGCTTATTGTTTGAGTGAACAGGATAATAATCTAAGTTGACCAAATGTGTTGCATGCAAAATTCCTGATGTCAGGTCATATATAGTACGAATCTAATGATCAGTCATTCAGTGAACCAATGCAGTAAGCTTTTAACTAAATAGCCGAGGATAGACGAAAAACTTATTTGGAGGGAGTAATCATAAGACTTGAAGAGTCGGTGGAAAGAATACTTACCAGTACCATATCGCGTAGGTTAAGGATAAACAAAAGGTTGCCGGTCAGAGGGCAAACGGTAGCACGAAAAGCAGCATCCTGGTGTGCGACCCAATTGTTAAGTTGTTTCAAACGAGCCAGAAACAGACTGCTATGACTTGGACTGGTTTGCATGTTTTGTCTACGGAGAAAAATGAATGAATAATTTGTTGCGGATATCATACTGTTTTTGATAATGTAGGGAGTATAGTGAATAGAAGGTTTACTATGTTTCCGGTTTTTAACATGCCACTCTTCTCTCTGGAATGCAATCCAACACAATTGAACAGTAAAGATTTCAATCACAAAACTAACGATTACGGGCTCATGCCTCGGTTTTTCATTTTGCGATCAAAAATGGAGTTTGGCGAATTGGTTGTGGTCATGCTAGATGAACCCCTTTTCAGATACCGTTCGGGTTCACCAAGCCACATAGATTTTAGCCAATCTTTTCCCATCCAAGAAATTCCCTTTCATCCAGTTTACTCAGTTGTGTTGCATGAACTTTCACCAGTGTACAGCACTTTTCGTTTATCAGTATCATTTTCAGTCCATGTCGCTTTATTTTGAACCGGTATACTTAATGAGCCAATAATCCTCAACACTGAAATTTCACACAGAATAAAAATAAAAATCGTTTTGACTGATTGCGCTAAATCACACTTGCCAAATCTCAGTTCATTTCCCCCATCCCTCTGTTCGAACTCTAGCACATTGTGTGGAGAAACAGATAATCATTGCCTCATTCCTGACCCAACTGTTGTAAGGGACAAACTTGCGGGGGGTGACCATGCCTAATGAGAAAGTCAACGACATAACCAGGATTGACTAATTCACAACTTGTCGAATCTAGTTTTCAGCTAAAGACAACAAGGTGTGTAAAAATAGACTATATTGATCGGTATCGATAAAATTCGAAGGTAAAAGTTAATCTGATCAATCGTGTCAACTGTACATAACATACTGCCTCAGAGCAGAGCGATAGAGATTAGAAACCGAACCGTAGAACTGAAAGATGCTATACACGTCGGAAAATCCTATGACGCAATCAAATTTTAACCGGAAAAACCCGTAGATTATCACGATTCCCCTTAACTTAGTGTCACACTGTCGGTAATTAATGGAAAACCTTCATCGACAGGTAAAAAGAAAAGGTTTACCATAAGAACGTCAAGATAATAAACACCATTCGAAATAATAAGAAAAATCTGATCACCATTCAGAGTAGGTCACAATTTTTGCATTCAGATAAAGATTTTATGCGAACGGCCAAATTTGAAGTTTCGATCTTGTCTGACGACCGGTTCAAATACGCTGAGGTCAAACCTCAGAGCCGGGATGAAGATATAGTGGAGCAGTACAACTTCAAATCAGTTGGTATATCGCCATGCATGCTCTCGGCTGTCTTGTTTATCTCATGCCGTGGTTGTTTGATGGAAGATATAGCGATTGTCGGTTTGTTCGACCACAACAATGTGTATAAATACTTCATTTGAGATAAGTACTTCGTGTACTCAACGATTCCGGGATTTGCTCGTTCTCTGTTATTTGTTAACATAATCGTTTCACACATAGTTCTCAGCTAAAATACATTCTACCAATCCAGCCTATTTTGCATCTCTTGTTCATTTCGATGTCGTACAAGTGCAATGGATTCGTGCGATTCTGTCTTCATGACTGTCGATAACAAAATGTTATACACAAATTTGTGGACGGAGTGTACTAAGTAACCATCGCTCTCGTTTTTATCCCGGCATCATTTCTTTGTTGACGTACTCTTGTTGCAATTGGATTGTGCTTCCAGTGCGTCAGTCTGTTTCTATAATGCGTGAATAATGTGATATCCTAAATGAGCATCAAAATAAATTCACTCCCTTAATTTGGATCGTCCAAACTATGTTTTGTAAACAGTATGTTTAGATTGGTATATGTGCCTTTTTAAAATAAATAAGGTCTCAGGCCATCACATGGACAACCGAAACCTGTGCGATTGTCACACAGGAATCAGGTCACTTTTCCACCTATGCCACTACGGGTCGACCAATAGGAGCCAATAGGCGCTTTCAGCTTGTGTGTCTATTCTAAACCTTCTGTAAAAGCGCAAGCAATTAACGAATCAATCCACATACGCTTGGTAACGTGATAAGAGACGAAGAAGAAGAAATGTTTACCTGTTATTTACGACCCACAGTTCACAATTAAGAAACTGAATGTCTTCAGCTGTGGTAGTTTGCAGTGATAATTAGTGCGGAGTAAACAACTTGGATAACACGTGCAGAATATACAGTTTTCAATTCTCATCGAGAACATGCTCATGACAACATGGAGGGTATACATCAGACAACATTGGCCTTGTTTGCTAAAATCATCGATTAAGATGGTTGAATACAAAATATACCCATCAACTTTGTTCTGAGCCCTGTGATGTTATGTTCTAATTATGAAGTTGCCAAATCGATTAAAAAAATGTTACAGATGGAACCGCTTGTCAGCTTTAACAGAAAAAAACGGACTTTAATCCTAATCGTGCCGGTTCTTAGTGCATGTCATGACTACATGTCCAAAACTGTGTCATTGATTTGAAACAAATGATAGCGATGAAGTCACTAGCTGTTTTCAAATCTCGCCTGAGGCTTCTGAGATCGGGTGACTTCTGTTCCTTGCCCTGTGACCGGATTAGCCACAGAAATTGTCAATGTGGTTCAGATGAGATAAGCATGCTGGACACGTTCGGGCTGCTGGATCAATCAAAGACGATCAGGCTTGATTTTGTTGTTCCGTATGAACCAAAGATTCCTATAGCTGAAAGCAAACACGAAAGCACAGCATTACAGCAGTCCTGTTCTTTGACACTCTGTTCAATGGTACTGAGCAGCCTCTCCCACTCATCCAGATTCCCTCCAGAAATGTACGGGGAAACTCTCCTCTTGAGCAATCGGATGAGTAAACGTTATGCCTGCCGATTAAACGGCTTAACCCCAAATTTCGAATAACCTATAAAGATGTGAACTTCGGATCATCAGTTTAATGACAATTTTATGTGCAAATATTTTGAATAACGCATCCGGAGCCTAAACAGGTCTATTTTTTAAAAAAAAATTTCATTCAATACAAGACTACTTCTTGAGTGCGTAGGTATTTCCCCTGTTTTTTTGTCGTTGACATACTAATGGTATTTATATAGAAGCTGGAAACTGGTATAGCTATTGTAGAGTCGATCCGGAGATGGATAAACCTTCTGCCAAGGCCATAAGAAGTAAGTTCAAGAGATGATCCGTAAACTCTGTATGGCTTGGACAGTTTCGTATATGCTTGTAAGGTGTTCTTCTTTATCATCAATGCCTCTGAGACTCACTGTCTAAAACTTTTGTAGTTTCATTTACCAGTTGCTTGCCTGGTCTTATTCGGCTTAGCAATGATCGATAAACCGTTGTCGAGACAAAGACATCAACAACCGGATTATTTACTTATGGGACTCGATTACGAACAGGTGAGCTGTACGGACTGTGGCTAAAGTTCTAGTGACAGCTCGTCATGGCACACACTTGGGAACGTGAATACTGTGTGATGTTATCATAACCTACTGACGTTTCCTTGACGATAGGGCTGCATGGGAAGTCTACAAAAGTAGCCGTCTGGGACTGATATCTCATTTACGAACATTTGTCAATCAGTCACCTCTTGGGATTTTGACTTATTGATCGGATTAAATTAAATACAATTTACATTTACATGCAGCCTCAGTATGTCTTTTGGCCAGTGCTTATTAGAGCTTATCCGTAACGTACATCCTCGTCTGGACCGGATTTAGAACTCGGACCCTCGTGTTTTTGAGGCGAGCCACAACGCCAGTAACCTCATACTAGGCCTGACCGGATAAGCACATGCAAAGGCCAGGGCATAATCTTGTATGACTAATGTTTAGCTTGTCCAATTATTCTCCATAAAGAATAATCAGAATCTTTGCGTTAATTCACACTGTTAACTCAGTGATCATGACTTATCAGTTAGATTGACTTATGATTTTCAGAAAACAGTCGAGGATGTTGCTGTCATTATGTGTAAACAGCAACTGTGACAGATACTGTAGAAGTCAAACGGTTTTGGAGAGGCCATTGATTAGAATTCGTAATGTGAGTACATTAGGATTGTCTTCTCGTACGAGTGGATTGGCGGCGATCAAAATGATCATCGTAGGCATTCTAGACTAGAATTTTTCAGTTTTACAACTTTAACTGTCAAAGACTTGCAATCACCTTGGCTAAAAATTGTTTATACCACTTTCGATCGATAATTAATCGCACAAATGACCTGAATGAAAGCACGACCCAGTTCTGAGTTCACTCTGTTTGTTGTCAGTGCGAGAATGGGCAGTGATGCAGAGCTATTTTCTCTTGTTGAGCTTCAGTGGTAAATGAAATGACTGTCCGATACAACCGTCAGCTGCGCAGAGTTTGTTCGTTTGTTTGGTTACCGAAGTGTTGTCTGTGTGTATGTACGAAGTGCTAACGCAATCATGTTCGAGTATCGAGTGTCTCTTTTGGCCGTTCTCGACCTAGACGTTTGTTTGTCAAGCGCCCACTTGCACAGACAAACACACCTTCACTCAGAACGCAAAAGTGCACACGCTTGGCGCAGTCGAAGGTTGCGCAGGTGCTTTTCGGCTGGATAGTGTGACACCGGTTTAGGCGTTCGGCCGATTGTGCGTGGTCCGCTTCGGTTGTCCCTTATCGATAGCGAACACGTGCGATTAACTGTGACAGGAAAGTATCTCCGATCTCACGCATTCGGTGTGTGCCGGTCAATCAGTCGGCCGGCTTTTCGCCATCTGATAATTATGAGCTATGATTTCCGTTCGTGGCATAAGTGATAAGATATCTTTTTACAGTATTTGTTTCAAATCGAAGTTGAACTACTAACAGCAATGACACCTTCTTTCACCTCCGATCTCTCGCTTCTTGCTTCACATCTGCGCTCAGTATCTACCTCAATACATTTAATTTCACGTGTAAACCTGCATATTCCTGAAAGAAATTTTAATGGAGCAGTCAAAAGCGTTAATATACACGGTTTGTGGTCTGGCAGATGTGTGCTGAGAAGCAGGAGAATATGAAGCGGAAAACAAGGGTTAAATGTCAGACTGAACAGATCAGGGAGGGTGCTACGTACCAAACAGTCATTTTCTTCGTTACTGTGGTAGAGCTAAGCCAACAGACGTGTTTTCCTGCAAACAGAGGCAGATGCCAACATGTTACGGCAAATGTTGCATCAACAAATTAGAAATATTGATGAGTAGAAGGAGATTTTGGTTTTCAGGTAAATTGATTATCATCTATCGTTGATCGCAGCCGTCGCATCCTCACAGACTTTCTCATCGGCCTCTTACTAGAAAAACACTAGACTCGAGTTTCACTCTCTTTAGACCTCGTCAGTAGTGCATATCCTTGCCACGGCTAGGACTAGAACTCTGGCCACGTTTTCATTAGGCAACCATGTTGATTACTGTGCCATCGACCTCATAATTACCAAACTAGCTAAGAAACCGAGCTTAGTAGTTCACACTTCGAAGATCCCAATAGTTGCTGGACCGAGATCTCACAAGGCATTCGGGAAACAGGTACTATAGCATGCGGCACGAGGGTACGTGGGTTAAACAAACATAAGCCCTCAGAGGAATCCCTGGAATTGTTAGATGTCAGACGCAACACTCTTCAAGACAGTCTATATAGCAGTAATGAACAATGATATCCGTGGGAAGCTAAAGCAAAGCCTGATTGCTCATCGTAGAGTTTAACTAATGGAGGAATTCAAGGAAGTAGAAACTACCTTTACCTCATCGGCATACTTTTTAGGCTTATCCGTGCTACTGGTCCCAGGGGACCGCCTGTCAGTGAAGCAATCAGCGAAGCAGATGATACATTCATCCATGGTAAGTTGAGCTGAACGGAACACACTGATAGTCAATTAAGCTGGCTTACGGCTACTACTGTGTTACTGCCACAAACTTGTAATGTGACACCTTGGACAGTGGATTCTGGACCACCGACTGGGACTGAGGTCCGCAATTGCATTCAGGTTCTCAAATGTAATAGGGTCGCTGGTCCAAACGATGTCGTGCTAGCACTCATCAAAGAAAGTGGGTAGGCGTTAGTAAAAGCCATGATGCAGTTGCTTTAACTTGTGTGGACGACAGAGTCCTTCTCTCCGTGATGGAGTCAAGTGATATTAGTTCCCATATTCAAAAAAGGAGTCCGGGGCCCTTCCAAAAATCATGGAGGAGTCAATTTGACTCAAGTCATCACTAGAGTTCTGGCATCCACTATATCTGATTGACTCACTGCAACTCGAAAAGCAAACATTAGGGAAGAATAGACAGGGTTTTATCCTGGGCAAGAATATACTAATAAGATTCTACTCTTCGCCAAATTTTGAAACAATCTCATGTATACCGCCCGCCAACAAATGCCGTATTTCTCAAGTATAAAGGTGCATTCGAATCGATGAGTCGATCTACACCTTTAGAGTCGCTTAACCACAGGGGTTGTACTAACCAAGTATGTGAACACATTGTCGGCGATTTATTTCCATACTTTAGCTCAAGTTAAGGTTTACGATGAACTGTCTGACAGTTTCGGCACCATAAGCGGCATACGTCAAGGCTGTCTACTTTCCTCATTTTTATGTAACTTTGTAGTGGACGAAATACTGGAGGAATGCCTGCGGCAGTCACAAAATGCCGGCATGGACCTTCTACTTGGTTGAAGGCTGAGTGATCTTGATTATGCTGACGACAAGGTGATGCTGGTTGATAGCTTCCAAGCAGCACAAGCAATGCTAGATGCCATTTGGCGTTCTGCTAAGTGTTTTGGAATGCGCATTGCAACCTCAAAATTCGAAGTGATTCTGCAAGACTGATGTGACTATGTAAATTTAACGTTGGATAGTGAAGTCATGGAGGTTGTTTTCAGGTTTGTTTACCTAGGAAGTTGTATCAGCGGTGACGATGCACGGAGCGAAATAGGAATGCGGACAGTTAAGGCTGGACGACATTCCCTAATTTGAGAGCACACTTGACGGCAGACAGGTGGCTCTGTGAGTCTTAAGGGTCAGGAATATAAGGTAACGGTGAAGGCTATATTACTCTACAGCAGCGGAACCTGGTCGCTCATGGTAGAAAACGTGAACCGTCTACAGGTATTTGCCCACCAATATCTGCGTTCGATCGCTAGCATCAAATGGCCCCCAAAGAGCAAACAACGAGAAAGTTAGAAAGCGATACTTGATAGTGGTTGTCAACTGGATTCTTCTGTTCAGTCAGTACATTTGCACAGACTTAGATGGTTAGGTCATGTAATAAGGACGCCAGCTGGTCGTATGCCACATCGAGCACATCGTGCCGACGCTGCGATCGATTGGCATAAAGTACAAGTTAGACAGATGATAAATTCGCATGCAAAAATGAAATCGTTCATGAAGGGATTGGTCATTGTTGATCGGGTTCGTCTTCCGGGCTTGGGCCCGCATGACTCACAGAGTCGGCGGTTTGAGACGTTAGGTGAGATAGTGGCTAACCGAGCTCAGTGGCGTGAATGCTGTCGCTGTTTGGCCGGGGTGTCTGTGAAGTGAGTGCACTTAATGACGCGAGGCAGTGAAAGCCGTGAGGAAGCTGTCTTGCTGATGACACTTTACTTTCACTTATAACTCGGTTGTTTGTTTGCAAGTTGTAGACATGCTGATGTTGAATGTTTGAATATAGACGTAGCTATTTCTAGTAGTTGGGTCTTCTTCATTTCCTTCTGTTTTATTGCCTTGATTGTGTGGCAGTTAAGTATCAGTGAGAACCATTCATATACTGCTGTTTGTGATGATGAAGATGATGATGACGACTGATATGTACGTTTGATGGTTTGATATTATGTATGGTGTTGAAAACCAGAGCTGTCCTACGTTTAACCATCTTGGTCGAATTTTTTCAAAGCTTTGGTTCCAGCGGTCACCACCCAAGTAACGCACAACTACTTCAGTTCCATCAGACTTCGTCGGCACCACGCAAGTCGGTGGACAGAACCTATGACCCGTAAATGTGATTCGGTATGTTGGAACAGGCTTCAAGATCACGGTCACAAGAGCACGAAGTCGCAGTCACCCGTGTTGAAGAAAGATTGAACGAAGCCGTTGCCATTTCATTTGACATACGTTGAAATCGTATATCCGTTTCTGGTTTGCCTGCAAGCATTCACCATAATTCCATAAGGAGTTATAGGAGGTGCTTTAAACAGTTGGGTTCAGTACCAACTAGCGAAGCGGTGGACGACTGTTTTGCCGTGTCTAGTTGCTTTGAACACTACACACACCAAGGGCTAGAGCCTCCGATCTGAGAGCGAGCTGATCAAGGGGTTATGATCAGTTGTATGAAACTGTGTTGATTCCCCTATCTGTTACAAGTGCTTTCGCGGTCGATTTGAGCCTATCAAAAATCTAGATGTGTAAAACCTATTAACAATGCTTCATATACCTCATTCTATTCGTTATTCATGTGTTATCACAAGCGCCTGACCAAAACTGACAGATTATCAGTTCACAAACATTTTCTTTGGTTTATGTGTCTAAATAGACTGAAGAAACCAACAGACGCAATTTTGTCGCTTTCGAGTCAAACGTTCATTCACTGCGTACACAAAGTGTATTGATGAAAGACTTACGCAGGTCTGTAAACGGAACTAAGAACTCACCTTAGAGTAGCCACTCTGTCACGTAGTTGACGCCAACGACCAAGAAATTCATTGTCAGGTAGAGTGCTCAGATCTGGGTTGGACGGTTTCACACTTACTGATATCAGACTGGAAAGGGTATTGATTTCTGCTTGCAGAGCCTGTGAATGATTGAAGAAGAAAATATCAATCCAGACCGACGAAGGTTTATTGTGATATTTTTTGTATGCAACCAAACAATCAGTCAAACGTCTAAAAGGTTTAGCACAACTTGAATCGGACACTGTAATTTTCAGTAAGGTCTCTGTTTGTTTAGTACTGAAATCCTGTAAATGACACTGGCTACTCAATCGCTGGGCTGTCTGAATTAAGTTGGTAGTCCAATTTGATAAGTAATTTATTGTAGACTTTCAGACGACCTTGAAAAGTCATCAGTCAACAGATATATCTCTCTTTTGTGTCCTCTAAATGGAACACAATTTGCCCTTGGTTAAAACGTGATTACATTTAACCATCAATTAGCATTAGTTTGGCACATTCTGCGTTAACACGACAGTGCCATTGATCGAAACTGTATTGAGTACCATAGATATGCCAACATATAATTTCTGTGGAATCATTCAACAGGTAGGACAGTATACTCAGTGTTTGTTAAACTTTCACGTCCAAACCTGTGAAAATCTGACCTAAACCTATTTCTCTCAAGCGTTTACCCATGTACATTTTGTAATGAGATTTGACTGAGCGGTTTCTTGACTGGAGAAAATTCAACTGATCAGTTTTCTCGCACAAACTGCTAAAAACGGAATTATGAACAAATCGGAACCAACCAATCATAAACGGTGATTAGCTGCTGTTGAATGCGTATCTGTTTCAAACAACCGAGTTGTTAGATGCAAGGTCGTGGAACAACACAATAACGAACTAGCCAATCAAAAGGCGAGGACGCTCGTCCCTTGATCGCAATCAGAAACACTGTTGTTTTTCTATAACAAAAGTGTTATTTTTTCGATAAATTGAAATTTATTAATGTCGCCCAGATTTCTGTTCTGAGTTCTCTCGATTGGATAGCCCAGCACGTGACATATTCAACTTCTCATGTGTTTAATAGTTATTTGGAAGTTGACCCACATATTTTTGTCTTATCGCGTCAATTTGATGGCTGTGCGATTAGCCAGTTGCCTATTGTTATAATTTGCCTGACTGGAGGTTAGCTCATTTACGTCGTTTTGAACCACTCGACTGCTCGAAAGAACTCTGCGGGGTATGAATGTCATATTATCTGATTGTCATTCATCTTTAGCCTATCCGCCATTAATTTGTAATTCAGTTATCTGGAAACGATCTGTCGATCGAAACTGCCGAGGTTGTCTACTTGATACTTTGTACATTTAGTTCAATAGTACCATGGCACTATAATTCAATTCTGTTTTGATATATGAGAACGTTGCCTTATTGCAACGTGTTGCTTAACATCTATCCACAGGATACTTTTGTAGATCATTTTGCATTTCCATTAAGATGGACATCCTTTAGTTTGTGTTATCGAATGATGCCAATTTGTCGATCACCAGCTGAGTTTTCTCAATTGACTGGCTATCGAGTAATAATTTCGATTGACACAAACTCTACACCACTAACAGTTGACTGCCAATCATTTAGACATTCAGACGAACCTATCAGCAAGCTACTTCTGAAGAGGAACACTAGAGTTGAATTTCGTTCTCGATAGAGCTTGTCAGCAGTGCATATCATGAGGCAACCGTGGTGGACACTGGGGCATTGACCTCGTATTAAGCACTACCGAATCATCCTATGAAAAACGCTTAACCACTCAGCTTAATGGCTCGTCTATGAGTAATGCTCAGAACAGCCTTGATAGGAGACACAGTAACTGTCCTGGTAACTACAATGAATGACCCCTCGATTAGCACTTCTCATCAAGTTGAAACAACAGAAGTCATTAGACTCACTGACCGAGTCTCATTACTGAGTAATAGTAGTATGTGATTTGGTTAATTACTGATGAGTGGTAGGGGATTTTGATTTTCATACAGATTGAACATCACCCACAGTTGATCGCAGCTGTCGCATTCCCACAGACTTTCCAGTCGGCCCCTTTTCGAAAAGAAGCACTAGACTTGAGTTTCGTTTTCATTAGAGCTCGTCAGTAGTGCATATCCTCGCCACTAAATTTGTACAGACTTAGATGGTTAGGCCATATACTAAGGATGCCAGCTAATCGTTTGCCGCACCGAGCACTGTTTGCCAACGCTGCGGCCTACTGCGTAAGGTGCAAGGTGGGCAGATGATGACTTGAAGTAGAAAAATGAAATCGTTCACGAAGGGGTTGGTCACTGTAGATCGGGTTCATCTCCCGAGGTGGAGCCCTCGCGACTCACAGAGTTGATGGCTTGAGACGTTAGGTGAGATGACAACTAATCAGGCTCAGTGACGTGAATGTTGTCGTTGTTTGTTCAAGTTGTCTGTGATGTGAATGTTCTTAATACCTCGGGGCAATGAAAGCTGTAAGGAAGCTGTCTTGCTGATGGCGCCTCACTTTCACATACTGCTTGGTTGTTTGTTTGCAAGTTGTAGGCATCGTGATAGTAAATGTTTGAATACAGACGTAGCTATTTTTAGTAGTTAGGTTTTCTTTATTTCCTTTTGTTTTGTTGCCTTGATTGTGTGGCAGTTAAGTATCAATGAGAACCATTGATGTATTGCAGTCTATGATAGAGATGATGGCTGATACGTGCAATACTTGGTTGCTTATCAGAATGACATGACGTAACGGTGATAATTATGTCCAAACACCATACTGCTGATGAATACCTTTAGGATGGATGAGCAAATCTAACTCTTTGCATTGAAGACAGCATGTTTCGGGATGTTAGCCACAGCTGTAGTGTATCAGTACACGGTACATATTTTCTATGCATTATAACATCGGAACAGTATAGGACTGATGGGTAACTAAAAGAGTTCGAACAATTAACTCGAGATATCGGTTTTTCACTTTGACGATGATTTACACTCAACACAACACAATGGGAAAATAAACATAAAAAGGAAGACGCTGGAAACTTGAGCTCCCAACTGCACTAGTTCGCTATTGGTAAACGTTACAGCAGATTGAGGGAGTCACGTGACCAGTATGTGGATTTCGTGACCAAGGGTTTGGAGTATGGTAAGCAGAACTTCAGGTGACCTCAGAATGATGATTTGGTAGTGACGCAGTAAAAAACCTTCTGTTGAGGTCATACCAGGTCACGCATTAGTTTGGGTCTTCAATGCATCTGAACATCCTATCTTTAATTCTATGGCTGCTCAAGCGTGTAACACAGAAGCTAACGCAGAGGTCAGGGCGGCAACATAATACGGACGAATAGATCGAACTGTTGTAAGTTGCAAAACTTTGTTTTTGCAAGAAGGTACAACTAGAAAACAAAAGTATTTAGGGTTGCCTGATAGTTGGATTCGTAGTTAAACGACAATAAACGGTTTGATGTTAGATGTGTATTATTGTAACACTTTTCTGAGTTATCTCTTTCGTGCACTAAGTTCAAAACTGAGCTTAAGTTTTGAAAAACAAATAGGCGGACAATAGTGGTATTCTGTCTACCACTACTTTTTTCTAAATGGGGTCACAATCCTTGTAGTCATGATGTTATGAATGAAACTGAACTATACACTGCGTTTATTCATAACTAGTCATGGATTAACCATTCATTCATAAGTATACGGGCACAGCGATGGCTAAACAACCGTTTTTCTCTGTACATCCTATCGTACGACACATGGTGCTTCGTTTCATCAAACCACCAACGGGATCATCTTCCTATAGAAGGCTTGTTTAAACCAACTCAGTGGCTGGAAGACATAACTAATCGCACCATGGTTTTGAGGGAATTTAGGAAGGTTCGAAATAGGAACTATCAGTCCAATTTCCCACCAGTTCATCCAGTTTAACAACAGTCTTCAAAATAACGAAAATGAAAACACATTAAAATGGAGACTTAGAATTTATTTTGTTTTAAGTGAAAAGAAGCAAGAATCGTGATCCGAAAATTCACACGGAACAGTACTCTGTGTGTGTGTGAATTTCACAACAGGTAACGTATAAAAGAGTGTAAGAATGATAACTAGTGGTTTTAGACGAAGATCGATTTACTTCCCTTAGAGATTGAGGTTATTTTCCTGGGCCGAAGTCGATTAGTCATTTGCAGCCTATATGTGAATAAGCAAGTATTCACTGCGGTTCAGAAGGGTACGAGAGTGGTTTTCATAGACAGTTTATCTCCAGGGCGCATGGATCTGGGGAAACTGGACTAAATCGAAGCTCAAAAGTGGGACCAACCGTTTCCGGAAAACCTTCAAAATCTCATCCGGTGGATAATATTGTGTAAGTCAAGAGAACGAAAGTACAACATTGAAAGAAAATGACTCCCATATCTTCTTGTAACCCCAGTGATTACGATTTCGTGGTTTATCTCACTAAGCTATAATTCCGTGAAGGTTTGTCATTCTGCTACTTGTCTATCTATTACCCGACTACATAAAAACAGCTGTTCACTAATTTGCTGACAATCTGTGAAACCGCTCGCCCACATATTTGAAACAATCCTTATATAATGCAAGTATCTGATAGCGTATTACCAGTGGTGAAGGCTTGAAGTGGACTCCACTATGTGGTCTGTTGACAGAATGTGTGGGCCACTGGATAGTGTCAGAAACTTGCTTATAACTGTGATTGTAAGGTTGGATTTGTTTTTGAAGTTACTTTGAAATCAGACGCCTTTTAGTTCCATCAGGTTGAAGTTCTTTGCATTTTTGAAGGATGCTCCAAAACATTGGAGCCACACTACAGTTCGGCTAACCTTGAAATTCAAAACCGGACTCGGTTGTGGTCTTTAGTATACCATTTTTCCGAGTTTTGAAGTTTATCCTTATCTTTTTTTGCTTGCATTCCCTAGTTTTTTTGTTCTCATGGTCATCCAGCTATGAATGATGCGAATAATCATCTGAAACATCAAACCGTCAGTGAATTTTTAATACTCGATATGTCTACAATCTAGAATCAGGCATTCACTGTTAAGTTTCATCGGGGAAATAGGTCCATTCAGGATGGCTTGTGGTCTGGTGTGTGGATGAGGTAGCACAAGAAGATCGAGGAGTGAGTCTATCCGAAGTGGAACACACGCTGGGTTTCGTTCTGACCACGATGGGCTGTACCACTTGTGCAAATCATATCCGAGACGATTTCATGTTACAGTTGAAGCAAAATTAATGCCAGTATTCAGAGAAACGTCTCGAGCATGACTGGGATCTCTTCAGTTAGCTCTTAGTTACTGTAGATGTGCAGGGAAGTTGCCTTTTCAAGCCCAGAACAAAGAAAAAGCACATTTAACGGAAACACAGCGAATGTCGGGAGTCAACAAGTGTTCTGTGCCATCCATTGTTGATGAGATCATGTGTATACTTTTTACTTTGGCTTGGTTTTAATTGAGTAAAACTACACATGATGACAATTACACATACCAACTAGGTTCATTTGTTCGAATGACGGCGCGATTAAGACAGGGAACGACAGAGAATAAAACTGAGTCTTCACGACAATGTTACATCTTACCCGAGTGGAGTTTTAAAGACTGCCATTCCTAAAAGAAGATTTCATCACCTGACTTGTTCCTTAGATCTGACAACTGAAAATTTTTCCCCCTAGCTAATGGAACTCCATGTCTATCAGGCCTAAAGATTCTGGGATACCATGGCATACGAGTATGGGTATGCACAGTGCCAGTTTGTACCAGTGGTTTGGATGACTCTAGTTGAATGTAGGATCGATTCGTGGGTCACATTTTTGACGTTAAAAAGCAGACTTCAAAAACAGACTTCTCAGTATTTTTTCTATGTTATTGCGTTATCAATTTCAAATGTTAGCGTGTCATAAACTCGTTTCTTTGCGACTACGCTGTTCTTACGAATGGTGAAACCTAGTTCATTGTGAAACACTATGAGTAGGCAGTTCGTCTTGTAACGAGACTGGACTGGATCAATTTCCTCAATGGAGAATGCGTAGCTAATCGAAACTCAAGCACAGGCTGTTGTAAACAGGACTGACATCAAATCACTCTAACCAATCAAAAAGGTGATCAGCTCCTACATTGGGGTTGTTTGTAGAGAGTTGGTTTGGCATTTTTAAGCAACCGAGCTGCGTGAATCAAGGTCTCATGATTTTGTTGCCGTACAGAAATGTGTCTTTCCGATTTTTTCGACACATCAGCCGAATACACGACACGCTTCGCCACGCCATTGTGAGCAGTTCCGTTTTCCTGTGAAACAAAACCAGATGAGCGCATCCGGTACGTTCCTCAGAAAACGTTCTCATCACAAATCGCTTGTCTTTTAACAACTTAAATTTATAATAAAATGCATATATTGATTTGGCCATTTTGGTATTCGCAGTATTGTTCGTAGTCTCACGGAGCTTCTTGTAATGAAGTTGTCTAGACAGACCAATGGCTAGCAAATGTATTGATTATCGTCTTTTTAGGCTACTAACCACAACATCACTGACTCCTCCATTATGAATACATAAGTAAGCACTGAACTCAGAACCGTAACTGATTGACACATTAATTAGTAGAATAAGATATGAAATTACATGTAAGTTGAAATGTCAAAGGATTTTACTAAAATGCCATAACCTTGTCAACATCAAACTAAGTGTTATTTCGGAGCTATATTGGATCCCTTTATTCAGAAATTTACAGTGATCTGTCGTCATCTACCTCCTGATTTCCCAATTTTATTGGTTTATTTCTTTACATCTCTCACTTTAATAAACATTGAGACAAACTACTCAGTGATAAGTGTTCACTTTATATGTTACCAGGAGTTTGAAATTGTTATGATGAAAATACGGGACAAATCGTAAAATAAGTGCATGGTCGTTACATACAATTCCCAGTGTATCATCCCCTATTATCTGCAGCAAACAGTCTTAGAATGGTATCAGCCACGAGCCCAGTGGCAAAACAGACATCCAAGTTTTTGTGTCTCATTGAGTATAATCCACGTGACCGCAGGCTGTGCTGGAACGACGTGAGAGTAAAACAATTTCCACACTTACCTCCTAATTTTACGCTGACATACAACAACCGTTCTTGTATTTGTACGCGTTTAGCAGACGGGGAGAACAGGCAACAGAGTTGTAACGGTAGGTTGCTAGCAAAGCATCAAAGTCCTTATTCGTTTGAGAACTGCAAGTTTTTCTGTTATAATGTAACACTTGCTAGTCGTTCTGAGTTTGTGGTGATCGCTTTTGCAGCCACTTCTCACCATTTTTTTTCCCCAAAAAACGATTGACTGTGAGTTTGGTTTTTACAAGTTTGTTCAGATGGAGAGCATATTGGCACATATGCGTTTACATCTTACGCAGACGTAACAATAAATAATGTCCAGCATACATATTTAGATCGCCTAGCCCATAGGACATAGCAAACATAATGTGTATGAATAATAGATAGCAAATGTTGATTGAAATCGATTATCATGGTCTAAAAGGCGATCGATATGAGGTTAAGAACCACCAAAAACCAACGCAGTATTGATAGGTGAAAACAGTTTGATCGATCTTGGCGGTGACGAATAAACTGGGGGATGACGATATCGCCACATTCATCTGGAGTACATTTAAATTTGCCATAAGTGTTCTATTGAAAATTATCAACCGAATGGAATGAATCCCAGTAACTTGAAAGAGGTTTAATTCACTCAATCACTACCTCCAAGTTTGCTTGCTTGCAATTATTTACTCGAGTATATCAGCCAAACAGCGAAAGCTCCTGAGACAAGTGCACCAAAGCATATTTTAACGTGCATACCGACAGTTAAAATCGGTACCAATCACGTTATACGTTCAAGCAGCAGAACATTGTCAAACCTGAAGGGGTTGTTTATGTGTTGTATCACCTGATCACAAAACATACACTACTTTTCGGTGGTTTCATTGTGATATACCTCCAGAAACGTGCTGCCATTATTCGATGGGGATATGCTGGTTACATAACAGTGGTCAATACCCTGCTGACAAATTGAATGCCTTGTAGAAGACAGTTTAAGGTCCACCGGTGATTCCGTGGGAACTTTAGCAACTGTGAAAACAAGATTACACAACACTATAGGCTAAACGCAACTATCACTAGGATACCCTTGATGTTCACTGTCTGACGGAGTAAGGTATGCGGCTAAAAACCTGACCCATTGTTCAAGAATTCATGACAAATGGAGGTGTTCCGAATTAAAAATTGTATCAGTTCATTAAGTTTACTGAATAAAATGGAACACCTCCTGCGTCATTATTTTTGATACCTGCTAATTAGAGTTACACACTAGTTTAAACCACATTAAAATCGAACTGGAAGTGTTGGAGATATACACGATTACGTACACTCTTGAACAAGTAGTAGGCGGGACCAGTTGACATCGCACAACGGACGCGAGTCACATTTGACATTTGCACGATCTGCTTTCCACTCATCATACTTTTATGCTCGATCCTCTGTATCAAGCTAACAGGTGACCTGCTAGGCTTCGACTTGTTAATTGTCACACTACTTACAGCTACGTCCTACGAGACTCTAGAAATCTTGTTCTTTGAAACAGCTAATGCAGTCTACGCAAACGAATTCTCATCTGCTCAGTTCTATTACATATCCAGCAAACCACTCAGGTGATCGGCGTAGTGAAGCGATCTGAGTTCGGTTTGAACCGGCTTAAATTTGGTTCAAATTGCCTAGCGCTTATCAACAGCCAACACAAGCAACAATTTATGTAGTATTTAGTCCTGGTCAACAGAATAAATAGACAAATTGCGAGTTGCGATCGGAAACCATTTCATTTGTCACGCATCTTTGAAAAATATGTCGCATACGTTACGCAATGTGTTGATGAACATCAGCAACATTCTAGCGATATCCGATTTGAGTTTGTCATACTGTGAAAACTTGCGTTGATAAGCATCGCTATCTAATTGTGCGTACAGATGGATGTGAGGACGTTAGACATGGCATTTAAAGGGTGAGAACAGCTGCGGTAATAATAATGAACAGTTGTGCGGTTTGTTGCTTTTTAGCTTAGTCTCATTTTTGCAAACTCTAGCAATTTCGTTATATCAACTGTCCTTGGTTTTCGTCCTGTTATTATATAATCTTTCGGATTAGCATTTGCATACTTCAGCTATCGTCATTTTAGCATCAAAATTGCTGGTACTGATGAGTTTTTATTCAATCTGTTGTCTACATCATGGGGATTGAGTGAAGAATTCCTGTGTTCCTTCCCCCTTTTCAAATTGTTTGAGAATTCACTCCCGTTCACATCGATCCGAAGTGCTTATGCACACGTACACCACAACCCGTGTAACATAATCGATAATGTTGGCTTACACACCATACAATGGGAAAATAATTGAAAGGTCCAGTTGTTGACCCTAATGTCATGGATTCGGTTTACAATTCTGTTTCCTCTTCTGATAAATGCTAACGAAACTAGCCAAATTGACGAGGTGTATCGAATAAGTGTAAGAGACAGTTATGACGACTCACCTGTAATTCCACTAGCATCTGGGCCCGCTGATCTGACACCGTAACTCTGGGCGCATCGTTCAACAAGCATTGTCGTTGCAAGTCAGACTCCAGTTGCACAATTCGGTTCACCTTCTTTTCCACTGCTTCCAGTCGTTCAGGCAATTTGTCTTTCGTTGTGCTTGGAGGTCGCTCAAAACTCGATGTCCGATGGTTTTGCGACAGCCCAGGACGTTCGGTCTCGGGTCCTGCTAAATCATCATAGCTGGGCTCCGAGTGGAGCAGTTTGGAGGCTTGTTGCAGCCTAACAAAGGGAAGAATGTAAGAATGAGCATACAACAGTATGCAGTTAACGGCATTTATCAGAAGATTTGATCAAGGAGTATATTATCCGACGGTATATTTAGAAACCAATTGATAAAATACATAAAACGACACGTGGTAATCTGATGCATATATTAACATTGTGGACACTGCATACGAGCAACCGCCCACAGTGCACAAAATCACCGGAAGTACAGTGTACGTAAGCACCCAAGGTGACTGATCACCTGGTGAAACGGGCGCTATTTTCAAAGACATCGTGTCAGTAGTGGATTCTGAGTTGAGCAACAGAGTCATGAGCAGTTTGTATCGTTTCAGAACTCACAGGTATTAGTTGTTTCCGGGCGAGAACATGGAGTGTGCATTCCAAACAGGAAATAATCCCACACATAGTACATCACAGTTTGCAGTTACAGTGAAACTAAATTCATAGAAAGAATAAAATGATAGTGTCTACTATCAGAAAGTTTGTCAGAACGTCACGTAGATGTTACTTTCATTCGATTAGATTGTAGTCGCTGGTCAATATCGACAGCCAATCCACTCATAGTTCCGTACTGGAGTAAAAATTTGACAGCGTGTGGTTGACGTGTTCTTACTCTGATTCTGAATCAATCCCCATCGTGTCACGTGACACAAGCCGGTCCTATTGTTTAATTCAGTTTTATACGAAGTCACAAGGGTCTTTTTCATAGGGAAAACACAATCGATGAGACTATGGGAGATAAATGCGCTTTCCAAATCATACATTACAGCGTCACACCCATACATTCTCTATATCACGTTGACTTTGTGGAATAAGTTGTCAATTACACTCTGAATAATCATTTGTTTCCGGGCAAGCTGATAGTGGCTGGTCAGGAGAAAGGAACATCGTTTTTTGCTGACAATTAAGTGCGTTTTTGTAAATTCTAAGAAAATTCAGGTGTGGGAACATGTGAATTTCGGTTGAATTCGAAATAAGGCATATTCTCCCCCACACTTACAGAAATCAATTTTGAAGTTCTCAAATCTCACACCTGCCGCTGATTGATTAATTATTCTCACTGAAAGTTCCGAAATTCAACAAGTCAGCCAAGGGGAAAATAGCCCGGATAGCCAATATGACAGAACCGCTGAGTTGATTGATTTATTCTCGATATGCATCTATTTGTGGCAGGTTTTGCTCCACAAAAATAATCTTAATAGGCTCATTTTCGGACATGACCGAGCATTTCTGCCTACAATCGGGCAACGTAAAAATCCGGAGTAAGGATATATATTCCATTTGATTGTATCGTTTTCACCTCAAAAAACGAGTACAAGTGTTACACACACACAAACAAACAATCACACACAACAAGTGGCCACAACAACAAACCTTCGGTTGGAAAGCGAGTTCAGGGCTATCTACACAGAAGTAAAGAAACACAGTGTGAGTACCGATAAGTCAACAGATATATCTATCATCATGCAATCATTAAACAATGTTTGGATAAGACCTTGATTGGGAAACCGATTGGTCGGTTTAATATCCTAGGACCAGTGCTTCAACCAGAACTGTTGTGCTACACCCAACCCGTGACAATGTGATGTTGCCTCAGTGCAGTTCATCGCGGTTGCTCCACCTGGAAGCCCAAATAACGAACTCTGAAACTCACCAGACTTTCGGAATTAAAAGATAATCTAGACTAAGTACGGCTTGTTTTTACTCTCTCACATATGCCGTTTGTTCGGCTGTACAATCGCACACTGCTATTCTACATCACGATTTGATTTTCACCTGTCAAAACACTTCTACTCAGCATGAACAAAACACAGGGAAGGTGTCGTTTAAACTAATGATGTGTCCCAGTGACTGGAAAACGCATCAACAAAGTCTCTCAGTCCGTCTACCCACAAATCACTTCGTTCTGCTGCGCTTCAACAACGTAACGAAGTGTTATGCATTTTACCATAAACTATCATGATAATTACCCACTAGCTAGACTCAAATAGTTTGCCGTACAATCTCACTTGATTATCCATCTTCTCATACCGTTGTGAATGCAATAGTAAACAGCGAATGACACGAAATACTTAAAAAACAAACGGAGTTTCACGTTACTGACTGAACTGCTAGAAGGAACACAGAAAGCGTTCCTACTCGATCAGACCTCTCTATACACAGCTGACACGCTTATGAGTTAGCGTCGATTGATTGGTTGTTTATTTGTAAAGTCACTAGTTCTCAATATCCCTTACCCTGATTGATAACAAAAAACTTCCAGCCAAGTTTTGGCAGACGGTCGAACTCATAAACAAGTCATTAGTCCCACTGACAGTTCTGTTTCAGACATTCACATGGAGTGTGCAAAGTGAAAAATAGTCTCAAAGAAGTAGATCAGAAGATAACAATATCAATCGGGCTCGTCTTAATCGATTGATGATTTATTCACGGAGTTGATCATTATTCGTGCAAGAGATCAGTTGAAAGACCATCCGTTTTCTTTCTTACGACGAACTTTTTCACATCAAAAGAGACAATGATGTGGGGGGGATGTAACTGCGACTACACTATAAGACCATAAAGAATGGTAGTAGATACAAATACTTATTTGAAATCCGGTACATCCATTTTTTGTATCAAAATATGAATACCTAATAAACATTTTTTTATACAAAAAGAACTAAAACCTTAACGTTTTTGAAAGTTTGTTTGAAAAAAAGGGAAATAAAGACTACCGCACTAGAATTGTGGGCTCATACATGATTATGATCTAATTCCCAGGCACCTAGTATAGCAAGTTCTGCCTAGTTCTTTTGAAAATCTTTTTTTAAAATAACTTTAACAAAGAAGCGGTGCATAGGTGGGTTTATCTCAACTGTTCAGCATACCCATACACTACTACAAGATAAAAGAGTTATGGTGGGTATAATCTGAATATCAGTCACAATCTGTTGCAGTTGTCGCATTCCCTCGGGCTTCTCGGTTAGTTCCTTCTAAAAAGTTGACCTAGATTTGAGTTTCATTTGTTGATTACAATCCGTTAGTAGTGCGTAGCTTTACGCCGACTGAAATTTGAACTACAGCTCCATTTTCTTGAGGCAACCGTGTAAATCATTGTGTCATCGACTTCACATTAGACACGACCAACATATCATATACAAAAGCCCCACGACTATTGCAAGACGCTGAGAGAAAGTCTGTGTGAAGACGTAAGCTGAGAAGAAGTGTGAACGAGGTTCCAATTGCATCTTTGTACAATTGATAAGCAGGTGTGTTTCAGAGGTTTTCTGTCAGGTTTGGGTAGGGACTAAGATCAACCTGTCCAACATGTACAATCTAGGAAACAGAAACGACGGATCTGTAAAGCCGAACATGGCTATAAGTACACTGTCTTACTGCAGTATGATTCCTGCTAGTCTATGTGATGTTACATGTGATGGCGTGCAAACTAGAATTTTGAGCATGGCCCAATATTGCTGGTCCACCGACGTGTATAGTAACGGATGCACCTCATCTCGTCAGTAAGCGTTCACCAATGAGTTTCTTACCAGAGACCATCACTTTGTTTCTGCAATAATGTCACGAACAACCTCGTGTATCACGGCCGTCCATACTGAATTCCCATTGGTCACTCATAATTCAATACTTCTCGGACGTCGCTCAGTTTAGCGCAGGTTGAGCTGATTCCTGGTATAAGGAAGGTAACCATCTCAGTCAGTGATACTGAAACCGGGGACAGAATTCCAAACTTCTTTAAACTGTCTTGTTTTCCAGAGGGTACAGAAAGAACGGTTTTATTGTTGAAAAAACTCTTTTTCACTAAGTGTTAGTTGCTAATCTCCTCTCCTGTTTCGTTCGGATAAAGTTAACGATCGTTCTCTAATAATGTTACTCAGTCGTAGAGATTATCCGCTCGAGGGGGTACGCTCAACATGTTTGACCTCCAAAGCCACTTAATGATCATCTTTCGATTCACGTTGATAAGGTTCGAGGGACGAACCGGAATCTTTAAAATTCATTTGGCGAATCATACTTACTGTCAGAATAGGTCGGTCAGCTGAATACACGCGGTAGAGAATTACACAGATACTAACATTGTAAGAATATCAGTGATATGACTAAATATTCATTAATCATTGTTGACTGTCTACTCGGCTGACGTTTAGAATGTCCATGTTTCATCCGGACTGATAGTTAACACTGCATCGAACACGGGCTCAGGTTAGTCATAGTCAGAGGACTTAATTTTTGTGTACTGCTTTAGCTCGTCTGGTCGTCTAGCCGTGTACTGGTAACATCCGTGTGCAGATTGACCTGTTGCCTAGTGCGCAAATTGATACAATACGATCTTATTGCATTCATCGGTGTTTTTAACAGAAGCCTACCTTGTACCTCTATTAAGGAACTTGATATGTATACTCCTGTATGCTGTGTGACAGTGACTTTTATGACGAAGTAAAACTTACCGAGAAACAGCGAGTACTCTGTCAAGCAAGTTACGAAGCTAAGCCTGAAGCTTCTACCAATTCTGTCCATGTCCAATTAAATAATTTCGAAAGCATCCCAAATCGATGAGTCACAAAATGGCTCTAAAGGAGGGTAGTGATGTAAGCGGATGACATCACGATGTCCACAGAGCCTAAGGCTGACAGTTGGTATGTGGCGTGTTGAATGAGGTCAAGATTAGATTGAAATAACGTGCTAAATGTTTATTAAAAGACTTTTCATGGATAGCACGATTCGGGAGGCTTGCAAACTGAAAACATCGTGAATTTGGACAACCTAAATTAGGTTGTAGCAGGACAGACAGGTATCACCTGACGACGGCGAAGTTAGCTCTGCTTCTTGTCATATATTGGAAAAACAATAACTTTCGATATACTTATACACTTTGCGATGACGTTAAACTAACAAGAGGGCTTCAACCCCTAAGTGTCACACGCGCACGGCTCTTGGACGAAGAGTCTCAAGAACTCAAGACCGAATTAGGGCATGAGACGCTCCATGTGATGCGCACAATCAAGTCATTCTGATAGACGAATCGAAACTGACATTGCATCAAAGTACCAGAAGACTGTATGTTGAGGACAAATAGCCAAACATTTACGACGCAATTCAAACACACACTTGCTGCGGGTGTGTGTCTGATAGGCTGACGAAACCAACTTGACTGAAGAACGTTGAGAGTAATCTCTGTGATCAACTATTTACACTCATTTTCCGTGTTTGATTTCGGGGACTTATTGGTCCCATGTAAATGACAAAATACTGTTTTGGAGTGTATCACAATTTTTACAATATATAACATTCAAAGACTGATGGAAACCGTCTTAATCTGTTTATGTGAATGCACAAAACTAATCAAACACCCTGAGGAAATTCTAACCACGTTTAGGAAGCACACAGCTAAGGCCGATTGTTATCTTCCCTTTCAAAACGGATACAAATGACAACACAAAACGGTCTTTTTGGGTCAGTCGCTTTTCACTGCGAGACTGAAAATATTCCACAACTCTCACTGGCGTCAACCGTCAACAGAAAACAGTGAAAATCCATCGTAAATACACGTGAACTGCCGTTAGTGGTACTGAAAATTGTACACCGGAACTACTGAGAGGAGAAAATTTTTAATGATTAGAAGAAAAGTGAAGGTAACATAAAAATACGGACGCCAAAATATCGCTCTCTCTCTCTACCATGTGAAATACAGACCTGTTAACAAATATAGGCATACCGGGGCATTAAATCTATGATAATCTATTGCGGTGTTTTTTCATCAGATGGTTTATTTCCAAATAAGTAGCAGAAAACTCACATCAAAGAGCCACCGAGTGACGGACAGTCCACTTAGAAAAAGGGGTTAAGGAGATAGTGTGAACTATCCAGACGAATTTTACGTGAAACCTGAACAGTGTCATACACAACCAATAATTCGGTTTGAAAATTAACGTATATAAGATTGATCTATTCCAATACAAGGTCGAGTCCATAACCCATGCAGAGTTCATAGACACGCCTGCGTGTGATTGACTGCGGGTATTTTAAAGAAAGATATAACTGGAAACACGGATAATTTACTTGAAGGTGTACAGATCTAGGGAGTGAGCAATTAAATATTGTCAAGCAGTAGATGTAGTGAGATATCTGGTTTATTTGTCATATCTTATCATCAGTAATCTTACCAGTAATCTAAAATATCGCCTAGCACAGTTAATGAGATCAGACATTTCAACCTGTCTAGGAAGTCCTAATCGCGAGGTTATCGATTGGAATTAACAGACAGTAACTGTGTCTCCTCTCGAGGCGATCGGGCAACCTGATCATTACTCACAAGCGAAAGTGGTTGAGTGTTCACATATGATAATGCGGTCGTGCCTAATGTGAGGTCAATGGCGTAGTGGTAAACACGGTTGCCTCATGAACAGCGTGTCTGTGGTTCAAGTCCAGGCAGTGGCGATGATATGCACTACCGATGAGCTCTAATTAGAGCGAAACTTGAGTTTAGTACTTATACTGTTCGAAGGGGGCCGACTGGAAGGTCTATGGGAATGCGACAGCTGCGATCAATTGTGGGTGATTTTCGACGTGAAATTAACCAAATCCCCGACTGCCCATCAGATATCTAACAACTCTGGTAAAAGAGGCAGATCATAGATCTCATTGACAGAGGAGAGCCATGTAGACAGCAATGTGTTTTAGATAATTGATTTCCAGATCGCTAAACAACACACGAAAGTGATAGCGTAAAGCTGAGAAAGCAATAGGAGTAGTTAGTGTACAGTTGGCCTGATGGTGAATCAATCGACAGTAGTTGGTTCATTAGATCATTCTTGCCCACTGGCTGAACAGAGCGGATTGGTCTGTGATTCGATCGACAGAGGGCAATTAGATGCAAAATTTCGAATGTACAATATCGGAACAAATAACCTGATTGTCATATCTTCAGCAGTGTACGGTGTTCTAGTTTTGACCGTCTGTTATGGATTCCTTGGCACTTAACTGGCTGTACCAGTGTTCACTTGATACTCACCTTCAACTGTATGAGCGAGGATAGTGGTACTAGCTGATTGTGTCTCATCCACTCCAACCTTACAATGGGCACTTTTCCTGAGTCCACAGAACCGATTAAACCTGCTCCAAAACAACGAATGAAACCACTGGTGCCAGATAATAAGGTCAGAACCATCGGTCTGGTGCAATCATAATCCAGAGAACTAGGGAAGCGTAGATCTTGCTGATCGTACGGTCGGATATGCATCAGTTCATTCTCCTTTTCTTAAACTTCAGTAAGTTTCAAATGAGGCGATTTTAGGCAACGGTTGTCATGACGAATGTTTTCTCGTCTTGTCAAACATGTGTGTCAAATGAGCACTGATGAGGCATTCAGAATGATATATCGCGCACCAGATGATTTAGAAAAGGCTGTCAAAGGGATAACGTTCAATAGTGGCGTGACTTTGTGATTAGAAAATGTTTCTGTAGCTACGGCAAATGAGTCCGAAACACCACTGGAAAACTCTTCCAAAACAATGAAGTATGATTACCAGTTATTTGCTGAAGAGGTGGATGGTAAAAGTTGGACACCACTGACAGTCAGTAGCATCTATGGAATTTAAGCATACTGTCCAGTCAGCTCATTTCGAAAAGAAACACTTTAATGGAGTTTCATTTTTGTGAACCTCTTTATTAGTGTATATCCTTGCCACTACCGGGAGCTGCTCTCAAGTCACGGTTTCATGAGGCAACAGTACTGATCACAGTTCCATTGACCTCAGATTAAACACGACCGATTTATCATATGCGAACGTTAAACCACAGGATAGCGATACTCATATTAATAAACACAGGACTACCCGTTAATTCCAATTGATGGCTATGAGACTGGGATTTCTGAGTCTAACGAAAATCTCTATTTTCATTAAGGTTGCTGATTACTGATGGATAGTCAGGATGTTGACTTATTAATCATTGTTCCTTCGTCAAAAACAGGTAATTCGCCCTTCGTGATAGTGTATAAACCTATGGCCTTAACGTTTTAGTTTGCTTCCAATTGTTTTAAAATTCGCTACTAATGGTTAGTTTGCCAGTAAGGGAGAAAACACACATCATGATTACATTGTGTATTGCGCAGACTGATTCGGACAATTGTCTCAAGCACAACATCGTAGCGCAATAGTATGGAATGTGCGTATAACGTAGTCAATAGAATCTCACATTTGACACATCCGTCTGATCACAGACACTAAAGTAGACCAGCGGATTAGGCATTGTGAAAGTTCAAACCTACAGATTGTATGCAAATAAGTCTGGGCTAAGTTGACTACTTGCTCATTAAGCAGTTGGCGGCTATATATGTTGAGAAATAATGAAGCCTTGATGAAGATGAGACTAGAACATGATGATGACTGTGGACTAAATTTTTATTCAAAAAGATCAAATTGAGAAATGAAAACCTGCAGTGCCTAAATTCAAAACAGCCTAACTAACTAATCACTGAGACAAGTTGAGCAGTGATGGATTGTGTGCGGTGTCCAACTTACGTAAGTAACGTGACTGCCTCTCCTAGCATCTGTAAATGGATAACAAATATGTCCAAATGCTACCGTAGTGTTCGCGTTTGTTCACAAGCTCTAAAGATCCAGGTCTCCGTCAGATTGCCAGTCATTTATTGTATGCACGGGATGGCTACCTTATTTCTACTGCCGCATCCTGGTTGATTAAGCCATAATGATATTTCTGTAAATTCCAGTAAACTGACGTTTTGCTTCTACATTAGTACACTTAATTTTGCCTGTGCATTCCAATGGAATCTCCTCTGTTAGTTCAGTCGGATACAGCTATGCGAAGCAGAAGGGCATCGATTGCAATGTACGACCTTTCGTGTGGCTGGTATGAGTTTTCACAGTCGTTTAAAGCTAGGCTGACACTGTGATTTCATTCCACTAAGTTTGAAACGATGTTTTTATGCGTCGGGGACTTCGAGTAGAATGAAGTCGATCAGCGACCTCACAGCCTGCCGTTTACTGAACCAACAAAATACGTTTGTTCGAATGCAATAAACAGTGAGCATCTCATTTACATAGACTCGGTCCGGTTACTCGTTCCTCAAGGTGAGTAGGCAAGTAAACCATCTATCGGAAACCTCGCACACAGATGACGTAAACAACTATGAATTTTTGACACTATGTAACATCCTGAGATTTAAAAATAACGCTTCCTCCATTACTCCTCTGTACAATAACGAATCGAACGAACAGTATCACAAGATACATGGCTTCACAATGGCTATGAGAGCTTAATCGGGAAATATTGTGGCTCGAATCATCGTTCACCTAAACAGTGGCGTGAAATTCTTCGAAAACCATCAGAAAAGGGGGAAAATGATCCAACTGGTTTTAATGAGAAAAACCAGCAACGTGACGGTTGCAGGCACACCGAAATTGTTCTCACTTAGATTGTTTCTATAGACTGAAGTACTGATGGACACAGTTACCTACCTGCGTAACTGAGTTTTTTCGTGTCCACTACCTCTGAGCTGTTAAACTGGGTGTATACTGTCTGGAAAGGAGCTACCACGTGCTGTTTGAGTTCACAATCAAAGAGAAGCGGAGTACTCAGTCTGTTTGTATTCCGTAAGGAAATTCCACGAACAGACTTTGAGCCGTGGAATTTTTCCTAGTGAATTTCTATAACTGTTTAAAGAGATAATTATGAAGACAAGATTTACAATGAACAGAAGAACTCCATAAGGTTGAAAACCCAAAATTATTTTTAGTCATTTGGAATCAACAATTCTGTCCAATTTGAAGTAAACGCGTTTCACTTAAAGTTCAAGTTGTCTCGGTCGACCTAGTCCGTTCTGATTACGTTCTTGTGATTTGTGCGATCAGAAATTTGAAGAAAAAACAGCCAACAAGCGTGTGAACATAAAGCAATTAGTTGGGCCGATAGCGAATGCTGAGTTAATCGGTTAGTTTGACTGTCGTCTTAACAAAGAACATCACTCCACAAACATGAAAGTTTCCAGCTAACATCCACTTCCAAAGTTTCATTTTTTACTCTGTAAGACTTGAGACCTTTGACAGTTTGTATGCGCGAAACCTCTAGAAATAATGTTTTACTTTACAAGAAGGTGAACTGGTGATCACACGTGGTACGGTAGCGAAATGCTTGCGAATCAATCAATCAAACCTCAAATAGCCAGACTTTACTTTAAAACTATTGTTGAGACACAAACTTTCGGAGTAAATTTGAAGCTCTCTGTCTGATTACACATTACCTCTGTTAAACCGAGTATAATTCTCTATGCTGATGTTGACTGCCTAGCCCATCTTAATTTGGAATGCAACTATCGATCGAATGCCAAATAAGATATTACGTTGCAGTCGTTGCTTATCGAATAGCTCTCTCTGTTACAGTGTTTTACAACAGTAAACAAGAAAAAACATTTACGCATCCATTTCGGTTGAATGGCTTCTTGTGAAGATGCGAACGTCGCAAAAATATTCATCCTACCAGCTTGTCCATAACTCATTTTGTGATAGAATGTTAGCTGTGTGTCATGCAACTATCCGTCTCAACGCACACTAACAGATGAGTAAACAGCTGAAGTAAAATGTGGTTTTTATTTGCTTCACTCCCCCAAATACTTATGAACGATTAAACCATCAATATAATCATCATTTCTGTAAAATAGTATTGTCAACAGAATAATTAATCTGTTACACAAGCAAAAACAGGCGACCAAAATATTCGTTTTATTCCATTTTCAAACATTGATTTTATTTTTCCATTTATCCAACATTTAGGGACTTGTCAAAAACAGACTTTCACAACGTACCCAGGATGATGGTATATTTGAAGAGGGAACAATGTATGCATCCATACAGATATTTTTTCCTATAAAGATCAGAAGACTCGTCCTTTACAAAATTCGTTGAAAATCAGTCTCCATTCCTAGCTACTTACTTTCAAGTGTTACTAAATCTTTCATAATTCATAATTCGTTATATTGATTTTTATTAAACAGATCGATAAATCTTAAAACCTGATGTAGTAGCATTCCAAGTAGAAATTTCATTAGCGCTCTTGTTGAATGGCAGTCAAACACATGTTAACTTGACAAAAATCACCCCCTACTTCTAGACTTATTCTATTCATTATTCGAACCTGTAACCTGATCCACATGTAAGCTTCTGTAAGCTTGTATCTAAGCGTACAATTCAAAAATGACATCTAATCTTTTGAGAATTTTTGCTAATGCGGAACCAATTTCTCCCGAGCTCATTAGTGAACTGAATGTGTAACAAGATAAACCCTTTTGTTATTCCAGTTGTAAATCATTTTTTCACTACCGCTGGTAATATTGATAACAAGATTTCCACCTCTGGAGGTGCTGAGAGCAAATTCTGATTCTGATTCGATTTGGCTTGAAGAGATTGTAACCAAGGGCACACACACACAATTCACTTTCAAAATAATCCACATTTCGGTATGTCAACACTAATATAAACAATGTAAGAATCACCTTCAGTCCATACATCAAGGTAACTGATGATGTTTGGAGAACGATATACATTTCAGTTGTAAGGGACGATTTATGTAAGTCTTATTGGCAATTCTTTTGAAAATAACTATGTAGCTTTGAAAAACAGCAAAATAATTACCGCACCTAATTAGTTCTGTCAACGTTGTTGGCATGAAGCTCATTATCTAATTGATACAGGTTGTGTTCACAGTACAGACTAAAAATTAACTAAACTTTTTTGTATGGCTGCTTCATTTTGACTGTGTCGAGTTTTAAATCTAGAAACGCATCTCAAATGTGTTCACATAGTTTGTGAAATGATTTTGTACAACGGCTTATCAGTTAAAACGAATAGTTGAGTGAAAAAGTTAACATCCTTAATAATCAATAAATTGAGACTAACATGAGGTAATGAGTTATTTGCTATAGTCTAGGTTTCACCTACCTCAGGTGGGCTTCGTCACGTGTGTTGTCACTAACTTCTGGTGTTTGTTGATGTTTAGCCGTAAATGAGAATTCCGGAAACAATTATTTCAGAGACAAAATAATTAATCTCATAGCTTTGTTTTGACACTTTGGGGGAAAAGTTAGATGTGAACAGATGAAATATACATAACGAAACTCCAGACAGTAACCATGGTAACCAAAGATGGCTAAATTCAGTGGTAAACTGTCTAGCTTTCATACTGCTTTTTGTACCGTCCACTATAAATAAACCGAATATTACAAATTTGTAAGCATTCTTGATATGGTACGGACCCGAAAAAAACGGATTCATTGGTATTCACTAAAATGTCAGTATTGGTTTGTCCGTTCTAGACCAGGTGTGCCATATTTCACCTATGATTAGTGAGCAAAATTTGACACAAATTTGATGTACTAGAGGTTACAACACATGTACACTATAGTGGCGTATATGGATGTTTAATGTCTATTTTAAAAACGCCAGAGGAGGCGGATTAGATCACACCAGCAACACAGGGAGTTGGCCAGCAACGTTTAACTTAAAGACGCATTTTATTTTCTTAAGTTGAACACAACTCAAAACTCGTTTCAGTCAATGTGTTCACATGCCCTATTTGGTTGAACCATTTTGAGTACAAGTGCTATAGGTTTTCTTGTCAAAAGTTGGCTTTACGAAACCCATAGTTTAACCCGTAATAATCATGTTTTAATCCCTTAAGACTTTTCTCTAACCTCCACTCATCTGTCGTCGTTGATGCACAGAATCAGACAGTTGGGACACTGGATGTGTACACACAAACATTCTTCCATTGTAGGCATGTATGTGAAACGGAGCAGAATTGTAGTGATTAATACATTCTATCAGAAGGGGTATTATGTATTCAATTCACAGATGTTCTGGTCTGGACATTTTCAACAGTTTCAATTAGAAGATTCACTCTTGACCGGTTGAAAAATCTGTACAGCCCTGGGAAAAAACCGTTAAACTGGAGATAACTTAAGCTGTGCCCTGGATGAAAGTCCGTACAAATTTCGCAATTAAAAGGGAATGATGTAATGAAACATCCGGACACTGAAGAATGTGGTTGGACAGACTTTCTCAGGATCATTTATAAAGGTTATTTGAATCGAACGAACGAAACTACGATTCAAATAGTTGCTCTGTTGAACTGAACACTTTCTTGTGTTTGCCAATTCATCTACAACAGCTGGTAAGTCAGCACATTTCCCTGCGGCTCACGCGTTTCTCACTGTAGCGGTATACAATTTGACCAGCGCGCCAACGAACACGCGCGAGCTTACCTTGTCAAACGATTCGTATCTGTTGACCAATATCATACGCCAGCTCTTAGTTCGTTCCCTTACGCACCTACATGAAGTGTTAGTAGATCATTATACGGCTCATCTGTTGACTGCTTGGTCATACCATTGGTGACATTTTCCGATCATACACAAAACAGAACAAAATTGTATTGTCTCGTAACACAAAGCGTAGATGGTTTGATCTCCCATTCAGACTTTCCCTATCTGATTAATCCAAACAAAGACGAAACCGGTCGTGAAGGGTCGGTTTGAGGGTGAGCGTCAAGAAGCATTATGTTGTTGACTAGGTATGAGTAGCGCTGCTGCTCCCAAGAATGGGCCTAATTAAGTTCAAATAACAATTGCTTGCTTTGCTGCTACCCGTAGAATATTGCAATACTGTGTTATTGCAATTGGTTTTCTTCAAATCAACAGCCTGTCCCAATTCGTCTGACAAACTTCCCGATTCACAGCTGGTGCATTATTCAAACAGCCTCCCTTATTAATAAACGAAACATTGTAAACTATCATTTAGGAAACAAGAACCGAGCAATATATGAATATCAATAGTTTTGTACTGTTGAAACAAAAACAAAATCTTATCCGTTACGTAGCCAGTACAGTATTGGAAATTTACTCTTCGGACACAGTGGACGTAATAGATTCAATCACTAATGTGTTGAGAGAAAATTACTAATCGACTCATTTTGTAACCTATAACACGATTGTAATTAAGCCATGGGATCCGATTACGGCAGTAGAGGAGAAAGTCGCATTCATCCACCTTCATTTTAAAAATACTATCACAATAAAGACAAAATCGTCGACTTTATTAGACTCTTAGACGAACATTCCCGAAAACAATGCTACGCAGTTGGTTCACCACACAACCCTACTGACACTGAGCCTGAAAGACGAACTCAGTCTCCTCGGTCAGTCCGTGACTGTGTACTCATTCTACTGCTGGTGTACAGCTGTCGTACTGTGTAGGTGGCAGAACGAAGCGTTTGTCAGAGCGGATCAAAAAGCATCATCCATCGTGGCTGGGGGAAAGGTTCAATCAAGTCCTTCAAGATTGTAGTCTTTACACACTTAGCCGGTTTGACCTTATTTAGACATTCCATGTAGTCTGTACAATTCCGGTCAACGACCCCAGACAGCGGATGTTGGCCAATACTAAATCGATTGCTATTCGATTAGGCAACCCAACTTTGTGTTCATACACAAATTTGGTGCAAGCCCTTCAGTTACCGTGGCCAAAGACCACACAATCGGTCTGCAGCCTTACCCAAACTCCAACCGATAGTTCTGTGAATAAACGGTGAGCGGGACTGTAAATCATTTATCAATAACACTGATGACTCACCGTCTGCTTGGCTAGTTTATAGATTCTTGGAATTTTGGCAACATTGCATGACTCAGTGGTACTCTGCTAAACCATTTTTGCGTTTTTTACATACTGACGTAACTTCGCAGAACCTAATTTTATTGATTTGATGATGAAATATCGTCATTGTTTTCTTCTATGATCCAATAGGAATCTCCGTGAACTATCCAAATTTTAACAGTTTGACAGTTGTCACACGGTCTAGCTCTTGCCAATGTGTTGTTCTCGTTCATGAAACGTAAAGCGTGTGAAGGATTTTCCAACTATGTCAATGAGGAAATGGTGAAGTGATTTTTGCTGGTAAATATCCAAGAGTTAATTTTGTTCTCTTCAAGGTAATGAAACCATCGCTGGTGTAAGATGCTTTTGCTTCCATCTGATTTCGTTCATTCCGTCCTACATCGTCAGCGAATTTATCAGTACGAACGTGTTCTCATACCGACCACCTGTTGGTCTGCTGTACGTTCATTCATCCTAGAGGGTTTATACATTGTCAACTCCGACCTGGGCTTCTGGTAAGTAATTATAGATCTCATTGCCTTTTGTAAACATACAGCGTTCGTTGTTTTCATTCCGCTTCTTCGCTCACCTACTTCGTTTGAAGCATTTCGCCGTTCTATATCTACGTATAGTGTCTTACGCTTCCTCTGCTATTCTATGTCTAGTTCAACTACACAAAACATCATTAGCTTTCTGGCCACTTTAATTTGTGAATCACGTGCTGAATGAGTCACGTGACCCCTATTTGCTGATGTGTGGCAAGATAAGCAAAGCTCCATGTCCAAATCAGTAATTCATTGTCAATGCTCATCGGTGGCGTTGGTGGATTCCAGCGTGAACTGATCGAGAAATCCTCCTTGGGCAGTCAATCGGCTGGATCATTTGGTGCATTCCATATGACACAGTTGGTTGGGTGGGTAACTAGGTCCAAATGTGAAATTTCTGAGCTTCTGGCGTGGCTTCGTTGCCCAGCTTGTAGAGCTCTTTCCGGGTTTGGGCATGGTGTTTCTGTCGCTGAGCTGCGAAGCCACGCCAGAAGCTCAGAAATTTCACATTTGGACCTAGTTACCCACCCAACCAACTGTGTCATATGGAATGCACCAAATGATCCAGCCGATTGACTGCCCAAGC
>LUCH01002887.1:26680-88054 GCA_013368495.1 Paragonimus heterotremus
CAGTATATAACGCTCGGTACGGCAAACGCTCAGCTGGCATACGGAGAATATGACCCAACCATCCCAAGCTGTTCAACGTGATTAGTTGACCAGTTGATCGCGCATTCCGGAATACGCGCCGGCGAACGGCCACATTGCTCACGCAATCAGTCCACTTAATATGGGCTAATTGGCGGAGACAACGATGGTCAAACACAGAAAGTCTGTAGCACCCGGTGAGTGTTATGCAAATGAATGTTTGCGTTCGTTAGTTCGTTGAAACACGTATCACCAGTACCGATTTTCTGAATTAACATTCCTGATACCATCAGCATTCGAAACTCAAAACATTTGATGCCATGACCGAAAACGAAGATGAAAATGCCGTGGCTCTAGCTGTTCCGTTAACTTGGGGGGTCCGGACTATCTTAGAGGATTTCGAGGACTTGGCAGAGGTGATCGGAGTCAATATCTACATGGAAAAGTTTGTTGCCTTGCGAATGCCTCTCAAGGACAAGGCAGAGACAGTACTGGAATCGGCGCGAAATGAGCCCTGTGAAGCTTGAATGTGCCGCCCTCTGAAAGGCACTGATCGCCGGGTTTGACAGCCCTACCAACTTCTAGGAGGCAATGCAACGGTTTACGAGCACCCGGCTTGACTCTGGAGATGACGTTGTTGATTAAGCCCTGCCATTGAGGCTGCGTTGACAACAGGCCCACCGGAGTTGGATAAGGATTCAGAACGCCGCATGTTGATTAGTCAGTTCATGGACAGAATGACACCGGATATCCGGGAGCAGACCAAGGTTACTCACACCACACGTTCGACGACTTTGGAAGAATTGGCTGATGTGGCTCAACAACTGCTGGCGGGAAACTCCCTCACAGTCAACCAGTAAAAGGCTGGGAAAGCTGAAGGAGAAGAAGAAGAAGAAGAAGAAGAAGAAGAAGAAAAAGAAAAAGAAGAAGAAGGAGAAGGAGAAGAAGAAGGTAGAAACTCCTACTAATGTGTGCCACAAGTATGAAAGATTTGGACACCAGTGCAGATCTTACCCAATGAATGAGAAAACGCCGCATCCAACTAGACGTTCCGCTGACTTTTGCTTGGGAATGGAAACCGGACAATAGGTGCGATCGATAAGACGGCGGTTCAGTTTAATGTTTCGTTAATTCTTTCTGTCAGTGCAAAAGCTAACTGCCTGTTACAATTTTGGTGACAAACTAGAGGAGTGCCTGCGTGATCAACTGATTTCTGGTGTCACTGTTAAAGATAATCGGCGATTACTAATCAAACAAGATGATCTTTGAAGTGGCTCAGGACATCCACGAACAGATGGATGATGTAAATGATGCTTCCACTGAATCAAACATTACACTATTCCAAAAGATCAAGACGCACACTTCCATGAGAAGCCAACTGACAAACAAGTTTCTATTGTCCCTTCGAATACCAGTCATCAACCTCAACTCATTGAAGGTGAACAACTGTTTTCCTTGCGGTAAGTTATACTTAAAATATTCCTGCAGATTCCGTAATGCGAGGTGCCAGTTAGGTGGTAGGTCTGGTCGTATTAAGGAGGTCTACAAAAGTCAGAAATGTCACCTGAACCATGTGAGAGGCAAATACCGTAGAGCCATCTACGTCCGTTTATACGTTACCACTGAATTTCGGGGCCCAAATGTGTATTCATAGGTGCCTCAACTTCAGATTGGTAAGCAGGAATTCACAGTCGGGTATGTATTTAGTTAGTTCATTGTTTCAGAACCAGTACTAGATCGTATGACCTCTGGTGCTCGTTTGAGATCAATAACGATGATAATATGTAGAGTAACTGATCACCGTTCAGCTGTGCCAGGTGAAACTGATGTAAAGGTGAACGGTAATGATAAGGAGCTAATTTCAACGCGGTTCCTGATTTTAGGATGAAACCCAGCCACTCTGGAATTACCGGCTCTGAAAAGGCCCACTTATGCTTCCTCACTTAATGCTCGCTATAAGAACACTGCGAGCGGAACCCATCAAACCTAATCACGCAACCTCGTTTTCAACTTTTCAAACGGCACGGGAAGAATGAACGTAGAGGCAGCTAGAATGAAGGTAAAAAGAGACCCACTTTTTCTGAAACGCCCAATACTAACTTATAGACCAAGAGCACATGTATATCGTGCTCGCAAAGAGTTGAAAGAAGATGACATTATTACACATTTTTCATAGCGTTTACGAGTCAGGTTACTCGTTGTTATGAAAGAAGGCCTTGAATTACTTAGGATTTGTGGCGATTACAGAATGACATTGAAACTGGGGCTGAAATGATACGCAGTCACAAATGAGCAGCCAGAAGACTATGAAAGCGTTGTATGATAGCAGTGTTTTTTAAAATTGACCCACTGGACACATTAACCGATTGAACCTGGTTCCAATTGTAAGACTGACAATAATCAGTAAACCTCGGAAATTATTTCAGTACACTTTCCTAGCGTTTGAGTTGCATGTCTCAGCTGGAACATTCTAGATTACGATTGATGAAGCAACTGTCGATTCAACAGGAGTACGGGCCTATCATAATGATTTAACCTAGTACGGAGACTGTGCCGAAGAACGTGGTTCTCCCTTCGGGAGAGATTCGGGTAAAGGAGCATTGTAATAAAGTCTCTTAAGTGTTTGTTTTATGTATGAGGGCTGATTTCTCTCAGGTTCATTGTATGCACTAGAAGATATAGGCCAGATTTCGGTTGGTACTTTGCTTTGGTTAACAGGATGAGTTGTAACTAACAGTGGGCCGTCCCCACTACTATTCTCATTCTGTGCCGTGTTTTGCAATGAGTATACATTCATTATTTACAGTTAAAAAAAAACATGGGCACGGATTCAAAGAAACTAAAGACTTCCACAAGAACTAACACAAGTTGTGATTGAAAGTCGGACATTAGCTCCATAGTCTTATATCTAAGCTCACCAATGTTTCCATTATCAACATTAGTGCTGTTTTGAAACATGAGTGATACCCAACCGTGCAGAGCAACGGCTTCTCACAAACCCAAATAAAGAAGCTAGCAGTAATCGGGGCCACCAAACGGATGCAAAATAGTTGTTTTGTATTACGATCAAAGTTGTTACAGATGAACAGGCTCTGAAGCATTTATTTGATCGAGGCAAATCAACTGTTGCATCATCGGCAACAAGGATGGAACGACAGCGGTTAGTCCTCGCAGCGATTGGAAAGGCATTAACAAAAAACTGAGATGCATGAAACAAAAGGAACTGAAGGAATTAGCTACATTTGAAAGACACACCTGTAGGAACTTCAGTTTCTAGTCCTTATGGGTTACCCGATGTGCATAAAAGCAGAGTGCCACTACAACCGGTTTTAGATATGCGTAATTCACCGTATCATGCGACTGCAAAATGGCCAGTCAAATTGTTAGAACCGGTTAGGAAGAAATTAGAGATTCACAGTCCTAGTGATTCTTCTAAATTTGCTGATGGGTCAGAGCAACCGAACGCCAATGCACTACGTTTATCGTCGCTTGACCTCGCATCTCTCTTTGTAAATACCTCACTAAGCGAGATGGTTAAGTTACTTGGCCACCATATTGAGAGCAATGACATCAACGTAGAGATAGCAGTAGGTGAGCCAAAATAGCTATTCTGGCGCTGCCCTTACAACGTTCACTTTAGATTTTACGGCGAGATGTGTTGCCAAAGGACGGCGTATTAGTGGGGTCACCGTTGGGTCCTTTATTGACTGATATTTTTATAACACAGCTTGGAAGTACTTCATTAACTGAGCACTTAAAGTCATTTGCTTTTTACAAAAGTTAAGTAGACGATATAATCTGCATGTCAGACTAAACGGAAATCTTCACTGAAACACTGACGCACTTCAACTGTGTCCACAAAAGTATCTGATTTACTCCACAACCTGAGTTATATGCACCTATGACGTTTTTGGACGTGTTGATGTCACGTCGTGAAGATGGCACGATAAAACGTATAGTATATCTGAATAGAGCAGACAAAAGACTGACATTACACGATTTATACTCGAGCGGATTTCGCTGCATCTCTAGTGGTGTTTACTGCAGATGAGTTAAAATGTACAGAATTCCAAACCACATGACAATCACAAAATGTCATAGTCCAAAAGCAGTTCAGTTGCTACCAAGGCAGCATCAGCATCACAAACAGTTTTTTTCCGTACACAAAATGGAGTGACGGTGTCTGATTGCAATAGCCTCGGCATATCGTAGCAAACGTTTGTTTCGAGTCCAGAACAGTACACGAAATGACTTTGTTGAGCCAATCACATGTTGCGTCATCAAGTGATGCTTGGCAATCGATGACGTCGGCTCCTTCTGGGTATTTGCTATCGAGCTGCCTGATTGTGTGTCTGTTTGTTTTATAGTATATCGTAAAGCAATTTGGTATGGGCAGTATGCCAACTTTGCCTGCTTTGTATCATTAGGACAAAACAGAAACTTGGTTCGGGTTTTACTAGGTGGAGCTGTGAAGGTATGTTCGAATGACACTGTAGAGGATAGAAAACAGTTTATATTTAACGCACTCCCTGGAAATGGCTATCCAGAACAATTCATCTGTAGGCATGTACTACTTAGCACAAAGGTAGATATACCGCCAACTGCAGACAGAAAAAACCTACTTATATTTCGTTACAATTAAAAGGCGGCAGCTCTGCTGAAAACATAGTCGAGAGACTTAACGTAACAATTAACAAAACCGATCCCGCCGTCCGACCGCGTTTTCGGTTTACTTTCTTACTAGTTCCGCGTCTCAAACTGAATGATATATTACCTGTACATGCTGCTTGTATTTGTGTTTACCGTTTCGTTTGTTCCTGTTGGGAAAACTACATAAGCCGTACAACAAGATGATTATCTGAACGCATTCGGGAGCATCATCCAGTGTGGCTAGCTCGAGGTCCTCTAAGGGCTTGCTCGTCTGCAGTCGATGTACAACTGGTTCACCAAATCTCCGATGGACTCAGCCAATTCGTTTGAGTCGATCTATCGAATCCAAGGGCAGCAATCGAAGTGGGTTAACGGTCATTAACATGCCATCGGACAGAATAATGCAAACTGTTTACACTGTCGTTCATTTTGCGCACAAAATTCTCGCGAAAACACTTCACATCCCACTGCCATAAATCCATACCCCAGAAAGATCTGTTACGTAAGGCTGCTGATTTGTTCACAAACTTTTACAAGCCGCGTGACTGACACTACAGTTTCACCGGTTGTTTTCTGTTTGCGAAAGAAAACCTGGTAATAGGTGGATCGGAATAAAGTAAAATTAACTGCTAGCCGTAAATGCTATCCGATGTGGTGAGTTCGTTGATTTAGATAATGTCATGGATGTTTGGCCAGCTGTTTGTGACGGGCTTTCAATCAGCGGGTGGATTTACATTCAAGGTTAACAGCTTGGACAATTACAATGTTCGAATTAACGTTCGCGCAATCAAACAGCAGTTCATCGTCTGTCTCAACGCACGACTTCCTGACCGTGGTGAAGCTGTGGTTGATTTGTCTCTCGACGAGCTTGTAACGTGGTTTGGTTAGCTTTAACTAATGAGGAAACGTGAATTAAAGCTTCAGAGGGATCCTATTCTGTGGCAACTGTCCAATGAGCGAAGTAATACGCATATTCCAAGAATGGTTCGCTACGAACCAGGACCTGTGTAGCCATTGTGACTGAATTGAACATGAAATCTTACCATTCGGTCTCAGAAGAATTTCGATTCACTTATAGCACACTGAATGGCAAATGAATTGCATCCATGGAGAAGAATTCATCGAAGGAGTGGATGACCCATTCACTTCCCCCCCTTGTTTACGAAGGAGCCTAACAGGAAATTTCGACTCTGTGTTGACTTCCTACGGCTCAGTAAAGTCGTGACCGTCTAGATGATGTCAGAAATTTCGACAAATCCCAGAACGCCAAAGTGTTCTTAGTGTAGGACTTGTGATATGAATACTGGCGCGTTCCGATCAAACATTCGGGGTGGAATAAAGTAGCTTTCACTATGGGAGGAAAACAGTGGAGGTTCAACTATATGCTTTTCGGACTGTCAGGTGCCTGTTTTCCATTCAAGTTACAAATGCTCGAAGTGCTGAATGGATTAGCCAGTACTGCTGACTTTGCAGACAATATCGTCATCCAAAACGCGAATCATGCGGGCCATCCCATGCATGTTTTAGTTGTATGGCAGAAAATGGTAAAAGCTGGTCTACGAGTCAGTAGTCCGAAATCACAACTGGCGAGAAACACAGTAGTAGTACCCGGTCGCAGATCGGTCAGGGCGAGGTGCAACCACTGCTTTGGAAACTGTTGATAATTGAAGCAGTTTCTTAATCGCGTTGGTTTCAACGGCTGGTGCGGCAAAATCTTCAAAAACCTTGCGAATTATTTCACCAAATATTAAACAGAAACTGTCGAGTTCATTGACTAGAAACCGTTTCCTAAGGTTTTGTCTAAATGCAACAAATAGCGAAGAACGGACAAGTGACTCTAAAGCTGTCAGTGACTGGACAGAATTTCGCTGTTTCAACGGAGGCAAGTGAGGCAGAGATGTACTGAATTAGGAAAACGGTGTTGCTGAGTACACCTGTTAGGTACTAACGTCTGCCAAACGAAATATTCAGTAGCAGAAAAGGAGTGTTTATCGATAGTGTACGCTTCAAAAAATAAAGGCCGTATTCGTTGGGCCAACTTCTCCGTAAGGAGGTTAACCGTAAACCCTTAAGATGAATTAAATCGGTAAAGTACTCCCGAGAAAAGCTCATTTATCAATTCTTGCGGCCGCACGAGGTGGGGGCGTACGATTTATGATTAATCTGGAAGGGAATACTCTGTCCCTGATTTATTACCCCGAACGAGACACACGGATCAGCTCCACAGATGTGCCGTCGCATGTGGCATTTTTGAAGGACTTAAAGGCATGAAGGACATACCTGGCAATCTGGTAAGTGACTGACCAATTTTTATCGAAAGGACAACCTCCGGAAAGCTAAAGAATTTCAGAAATTGAAGCAACCACAGTAGTGTGGTCAGACTTAAGGCTTGAGTAATGCAAGAATTTTAATCTACCAACCACAGGACAGTATAAGTGTGCCAGTGATGCCAACGATTTTGACAGAAGCACTTCAAAAGAAATGTTATCAGCCGGGATGTCACCGAGCTTACGAAATAGTGCAACGAAGGGCCTGCCGGCCGAAAACGAAGTGAGTGGACTTGGGATATCACGACGAGTAGATGCGCTTGAGATTTTTGGCAAACCACGCTTTCGGGAGAGCTGTTTGCTTACTGCAATACATTAGTATCAGTTCCACTGATGGGATTGTCGCGACCACAACCAGTCATGTGTGTGGAATACCCTAATGGCATCGGTCCTGCAACCGCCAATCATGGTAACCTGCAATCAGTACGCTTGAAAAATCCAATTTAACTGATACAGCAATTGTTTAACATCATCTAACTAAACGCATTATTTGCAGTTACCTATAAGATTATTTGTAGTTCAAAACAGACTGACTCTCTCTACAGTCCCCTGTCTTCTGTTTCCGCTGCACCCAGCCTGACAGCGGCCCAGAGCTTGCCCACAGCTTGCTGTTAATCAAACGGGTTCAAGTACTACAGCTTGGAGGTTGACTAACGAGAACCTGACAACTTCAACGGGGAACGTCAAAGAGAAGTCAACTGCAAAGTTACATGGTGAGTGCATTTTGTTTGAGCCTGGCTCGAAGGTCATACATGGCAGAGTCCAAGAATAACACAACCCCGACCGAGAACGTTCCTTGCACACGTAGTATCAGAAAGTCGTGGTTCAACAAATTTGATTAAGAATAAGAAATACCAACATTAGGTTCACGAAAACCTGTTTTGCAACATCTGTGATAACCCATCTAGGAAGGAATACAAACTTGTGGTTTCAAAGTCATCTGTGCTGGTAAGCAGATCATTCGGAGAACCAAGAAGTCCGAGCGACTGTTATAGCAGTTGGATCAACCTTTGAAGAGAGACTCTTCGTAAAGTCACGGTTCAGTCCCAGCGGTCTCCGCTGGAAGCGTTCAGTCGATTTTTTGCTGAGTCAATGAAAATCCACTTCTGTCGCAACTGCGATGTTTTTTGAAATAGACCTCTTCACAAGAGTTTCGAATAGCTGTTGGGCTTTTTGCCTAGTGTGTGTCTGGGTCACTTTACCCTTGCGACCTGGACCGTTTAACAGCCAGTGCTGTTTGATGGGCGTTCTGTGTTAACTCGTGGCCCTATTTCCAACCTTTGTGTTCACAGAGGCGTTTTGTTCGGGTATTACGGTTGACATAGCCCATGAAATTCCTAATGATCGATCAAAATGCTACAGTTTAAACTGCATTATAATTGTATCGTTATTATAAGGGAGCGTTGTCCTCATTTGCATCCATGCCGTTGTTGACCTCATTTGGCCTTTTAGCTTGTTTTTTTCCAACGGACAAGACGACTTCATCAGCGTAGGTAAATCGGTCCACACTCTCAAGTTGACCACCCTGCATAAAATATGCAACAGTGGGAACGTCCTAGTCCCAAAACAACGTGCTGCCCTTTAAAACTGTGGCATGCATTCTACACAGACCACTTCGATCTTCAGCTGTGCTCAGCATGACAAGCGCGTCTCCACGATAGGGCTAAGCCGAGTAGTGTTAGAATGCTCAAGAACTGTCTGCTTACTGCCACGGATGATCTCTACATTAGGTTCAGTGGACTTGTCAAGCGCACTCTATTGTTTATGACAAACCTGAGCAGAAAGAGAGAGAGACCAGAGACCTTCAGAGATCACTACTCGTTATGATGAACCAACCACACAGTTGTCCATAAACTTCCACCTTGCTTATATAAACAGTATGCGATTATCTTTGCACATTCATTGAATGTCTTAGAATACGATCTTGCTAGAAATATTTGCAGTGACCTTTACGAGCAACCGAATCAATGGCAGTCTACAGGTCTAAATAAACCACAAATTTCGGTTGTTTATTTGGTTGTCAAGGCTGTAGGATTAGTCAGGGTGTGGAACTGTTCTCAGCGCATTTGTACCAGGTCAGAATCATGCCTGTTCTTCACAAAGTTGACATTTATTGAGTCTGTCGAGCCTATACATTATGACACAAGCAAGTAACCTGGCAGCCATAGTGACTTACCCGATGTCTTGGTCGTTGCAGCGATCGAAACGGACAGTGTTTTTTTGAGAGTACTGCTGACAAAGTACCCCTCAAGTTATTAACCCCCCAAAAAATTGCCACCGACTCAGTTATTAACCAATCACTGATGTTTCAGAAAAAAGGAGGTTGAGAAATACTTTGACCTAGAACCATTTCACGATTCAATGGTGTTATGAGCAATGAGTATTTGGAGCCGCCTTTTTCAGACAGGATTTCGTTCAAAGTTGATGACCAGCGAAATACCTCACAAATGAGAATAGCACCACTGTTTTCACACAAGACAGTTCAGTGCGCCAGTGTTCAGTGACCATCTTTACGAAGGTTTTGGTCAGCATACAGTTGAGTTTTTGACGGTCACTGTCATATTCGGACTCGAAGAAATCCAGCGACGCCTGTCTACAAGTACGACCGAGGTAATGGAAATCTAGTTGTCTTGCACGTGCACAATACCTTCAACAATTTTACAACAGGCTTTCACAAACGCTATGTTTTGTTCTGTGTTCAGCAGTACAAATATGTTAACCATCCTGTGTTCGACTATGGATGATGAACATAACTTCAACGATCCAAGATATCTCGGAATACCTCATTGCGGGACTTCTAGTGGAGGTACTATATTCAGGTGGGCGCCGACGAATGGCTATGAGTAGTCAAGTGGTTTGACAGATCGCTTCTCCATACTGAAAATGAGGAGAGTTCTGACACTCTAATGATTTACTTGGCAACCAAGTGGGAATTTGGTTGGATTTGGATGATCATCTCAAAGTCGGTAGATAGACAAAAGCGGTTCAGAAATATTGTGTGCATCAAGCTCCAGATGGCCGATTCAATGCTTTTCGAACAATGATCATACGTAAAGACAGGACGTTATTGCTGGTTATTTATTCTCTTTTGTGCGACTGATTTCTTAGGATTATTGTGTTACACGTTTGTGTGTACCGTACTAAGGTAAACAGCCGGTAGTGCACAACAGCGTATGTGTATTTGCTGGTTGTACATAAACGAATCATGTTAACAGCTCACTTCCACAAGACTAATTATTTCGGGTGATGTGATTATTGAGCAAATGGTTGTTTGCCAATATAATGTAACCTTCCGCAATTTGCCGCCTAATGCATTTGATGACCATGCATGCAAATTTTCATATATTAAACATTAAAACGCACCTACATATTCATATCACACTTCAGCCCACCATTTTACGTGGAAACTTTTAGTGGGTACTATACTAGAAACTAGACTCAAAGGCATTCCACCGTCTTTGAAAAACTTTCCAAAAACACGTGACACGTCAGAAAGTTTCAGTCGCCAGTATTTTGCGTGACCTTAGTAAATAAGGGTGTGTCTGTGTTCATTGGAAAAAAAACATTACCATTATAACCGCAGCCGTTCTGACTGTATATAAACACTTCAAATGATGTGAAGCACAGTGTATCTTAGACGCAAAAGCGAAAAATGAGTCTGGTATCTGTGGAATACGAACGGGAAGGCTGTCAAGCTAAATATGAAGACACATTACATGCATGGGCCGACAAGATGCGCCTAACGAAATTCCCACTTATCCGAGCTTGTATTGGTGAATTTTTGGGCACCGTCGTCTTGATCTACTTCGGTGACGGCGTAGTGGCTTGGCATTACTTTAGTACTACAAAAGATGCCATCAGTGTCAGTCTGGCTTGGGGACTGGCTGTTTTGCTTGGTCTTTTTATAAGTGGTACCATGGGCTACGGCCTGATGAATCCAGCAATAACTTTGGCTTTTGCAGTTGCTGGAAAGGTACCATGGATACCGGTGCCATTATTGATCTTGTGTCAGATTGCTGGATGTTATACTGGTGCTCTACTCGTGTATGCAATTTATCGGGAGAACATAGTAAAGAAAGCAGCTTGGACTATGCTGGGAACAGGTTCTATTTTCGTCACTGCTCCAACACAAGGCAACGTTGCGGGATTGATCGATCAAGTAATCGGCACAGCGATGTTAACCGCCCTGTGCTCTGCAATTGGTGATAAGCACAACTTCAACGTTCCAAGATATCTTGGGATATTTTATGTCGCACTTCTGGTGGTAGCGCTGGTTGCCGCCTTCCCTACACACGCTGGAGCTGCCCTCAACCCTGCTCGTGACTTTGGCCCACGACTTGCCGCACTTTCATTGGGTAAGCTACTCTAAAACGTTTTTGTTCCAACAGAGTACGACCGAAGTCGGATTTTATTCATTTTGTTGAACATACGTTGTCTCTTTCTATAATTCAGGGTACAAAGATGCATTCAGTGCCTACGACTACTACTTCTGGGTCCCAATCGTTGGGCCAATTTTAGGAGCACTCATCGGTGCATGTTTATATGAACTTTTCAACGGAATTCATTTACGAGGACTGGCAGAAGAAGATGCTCGGAAGAAAGAATATGAAGAGGAAGACATCTAATTGCCTCCGTTTACTCCAATTTGTCGGTTGAAACGGCCCATTCCGTTAACCAGTATTTGTATCGGCTGGAATGTATTCTGTATTGAAATGTCAATCGAATAAAACCCATCTTAACAGCTTGCAGTTTGTTAATGTGTGCTCAGATAACACACTAGTGCACAGTGCGGATTGTAATTATATCAGTATCATCAACATCAGCCTCGTGAAACATAAAATCACTTCGGTTTGAATTAGGTCTGCATAAACCAAAAACGGTAAGCTCAAACTACAGCAGATAAGTTGGAGGCCGGTTCAGCAAAAAAGTGGGAGTATTTTCGTACTCATTTTCGCAGTGTGATACTATAAAAATAAGCTGACAAAAAATGCTTTACAAGAAATGCCGATCTTCCTACAATCTTTGCACCAACTTATTCCAATCAGTCTCCTTAGTTTTGCACACTTAGATATTAGTTGAACCGGACATCCAGGAAAGAGACGAGAGACTCATTGTGAAAAGTGGAAAAAACGAATGCACAAAAATACGGTATACTTAGGCCAATCACCATGAACTGGTGAAGTAATAGTCATTTTGATATTCCTTCCGTCAACCTCTCCGGTGAGCTGTGCCCTTCGTTATTCTCTCCCAGACCCGACAGCAATACAAAACCTGGCTGCACGAAGTTTGGTGACGAGATAACTCAGTTCAATGCCAGTGCACAATCAGTTTGAATTGTCCTCTATTTTACGGACCACTGATCATGTAGGCCAGATTGAGCGGGTCGTAAGAGTGAGCAAAGTATTCGTCCAAAGCTGTGTGCGGTAAGACGGACGACAGACGCAGCGACGTGGAGTGTGAATGAAAGCTCCAGACTTAAAGCTCTGGAAAGTGGAATTACTGCGTCATCAAACTGTAGGATGAGTGCCGTTGTTGCGGTGTAACAGAAAGCCTCACACTAAATTCCGACTAGACTCACCACACTCCATTCGCAGTCAACTGTGAGCTACCGTCTGAACACGTGACAATGTATACGGCCCGGATCCTTGGAAACACGGCCTGAACAATGTTCCATTCGTCTACAGCCACTTCATGATGTGGTACGTTACAATGCACCAAACCGGAAGGATAGATCTGGCAAAGATGCGGCGATACGTTAGTCATATTAATCAGTATGCCTCTTGACTCTTTGCCTGTGATTAGGACAGTTGTTCAGCTTATGCCTACACGCTTGTTCTCTGCTACAATTCCGACCAGTACACGATCTGCACTTTTACCGAGGCCTAAGTTGAACGAGTGGCGAGCGTGTCGGGAATACCGTGAACACATGTAAATCTGTAATTTATTTTAGGAAGCGCTACAAGTTGTGTGTGATTTTCAGCGTAAGTTGAACTGCCCTGTAAAGTTAACATATTATGTGGTCGTTACCCTGTAGCATAACCTATTGATGTCTTCGATTCACTTTGATTTTTTAGTTCACTATGGCTGAAAATACATTAAATCAAATCTTCAGTCGACACCGTGTGCGTGGCAACTTTTCCTAGACGTTCAACATCCATTTTTATGTATTCCCGACTACCTGATCTGCAGCAGGACATCAAATATTTCAAAGAATACGAGCTCACATTGTATATAGGATGGTAATGTGATCTGTCTATCGTTTGCGTGAGTTACGTGGGCGCATTCCCTCGCATCCGTAGGCATAGCTTACGCAAAAGACACTTGTAAAATACACTGTAGTAAGAAACGTGAATTTCACGCTGATATTAGGTTTGGTTAATAGTGTTTGTTGTTTTTCATCCCAGTGGATAATGCCATATTATCCTGTTGTTTCTGTGCTCCGAGAGAATGGCAAACTGCCTTCCAGTTTAGTTGGAGGTTGTCAGCGGTTGTTGCCAGCCTCTACTGGAGCCGATATCCCATTCTGTGAACTTGATAAACCGTTTGTTTGTATACAATTGCCCGATTAGATATAAGTGCGAAAAATGTTTGCGAAGATATGGCCGTCACTTTCGACTGTATGGGTGAAAGTGGTAATCGTAGACATGTTGCTGCTTTGTCCTGAATTAATGGGTTAATGTATCAATGGGTTATATATATATATATATTCAGCTAGCCTCATTCAATGTATAATTCAATATATAAAGGGCACACACTGAGTAGTGAACGATCTATTGTGACGTTTCAAATCCATACTAAGATCCGTTATCAAACAAATAAATATATATGTATACTTATGCCTACACATATATAGGTATAATTATACATATGAGTAAGTATGCATATGCACAAAGGCTAAAATCCGTACGTATGTGAGCATATATACGTACATATAAACGTACACGTGAATATATACGCATGTGCGTATGTGCAGATGTAAACATACACACACTAATATACTGGAGTTATATACATCCAAGCGTATATGTGGATATATGAACAAATATCTATGCGTACACAAACATACGTACATGCTTATATGCACAAACGCTCACACATATGTATGTGTGAATATACAAATTTACGTTTGCATTTTTATAACTATATATGTTCACGCATACACCCATATATATTTGTGTTTAGATTCAAGTACATAAGTTTACGTGTATATCTGTATACATGTGAATAAATACGTACCTAAGTATAGATTTATGAGTTAATATGTGTAGATATACACATACATGTTCACAGATGAATAGTTATATACCACTATACATATATTCTAAAGCGCATATGAATATAGGCGAACAAATACATTTACACAAATATATGTATATATATATATATTCGTGTTCAAACTTCGATACATTTATGAATAAATATGGGTATTTATATACGTATACATACCGATGTGTAGATTAATGTAAATGTACGAAATCTGATATATATATATATATATAAACTGAAACGATCACAAACATCTATTTATATACATGCACCTACATGTACACCTTTATGTGACAGGATTTCATGGTGTTTCTTACAACCTTTAAAAACTATTTCATTATTATCGCATTTGTGACTCACCTAGTGTTGTGAGCTTAGAAGGCGGACGGCACAATAATTATTTATTTAGATAAGCAACACCTGGGTTATGTGTTTTAACAAGACGACAAACAAAAAACTCATCTGTCTACGGTACTGGGCCAAGACCGCCTCGGTTGCCACAGACGCCAATGCTCAGTTTCCTTATATTCCTTTACGTACCAAGAACTATATAATGCGATGCTGCACTCCGGTGTTTCTTCTTGTAGTTTTCCTACAGCTACTTCAATGTCAAAATCCATTATCTTGGCTCCACTACTGAATGGCAGTGGTGTGAGGAGAATCGTACGATTGCCCTCCTCCACTAAATTAGTAGTGTGTTTCATAAGGGCATATAACGGAAATATTCTGCTCATTACCAAAAAGCGTTTTGCTTGATGACATGAATTTTTCAACCAGATCGGTTACCGATGTGTCTAAACTGAGCTCCTGTGAGTGAATCAAAATCACCCAATATTAATGTTCATAAAATTACTTTCAGTCTAAGATTATCTTGGTTTGCTGAGGTGGTCGCAATCACTAGATTGAAGCTAGCCTTGTGTATTCAGAAACAATTGTTTGCGAACTTTATCTTGTCTTGGACGTAATGACCTTTCTCACTCACCGATTAACTATGCACCCACTCCTCAAATTTTTGACAAAAATTTCACCCATTTCATCGTCAATTTGGTAGTGAGGAGTCAATATCTAATGTTTTCATCTATCAATCTTCGCATTCTTTCTTGTTCAAACTTCTGGAGGGAAAAAAACTATTTTAATATGGCACTCAGGTTCATTGGCAAGGCAAACGAAAGCAGCTGTTTGTAGGTGACCTGAAGCTCAGCCGTCTTTCTGGGATTGCAGTGAATGGTTGCTTGGTTGCAGGTCAATCACAAAACGACTGATCAATTTCTGTCTATAAGAACAGGAAGCACAATCGTTAGGGTGGATAATTCAGTCACTTTCTTGCAGTCTCGGTGGTCATGACTCCGTTGTCTGAAAATGGACCCTTGAAAGTACCTTTGGTTTAAAAGACCATACATTTCGTACGGATAACCGAACACACCACTTGCAAGCAAACAAGTTTACCATCATTTGTACATTAAACTACACCATTTGCGATACGAATCGACACCCGCGATGGGCTTCATTTCTGAATCTGGAAAAGGTAGAAGCTAAAGAAGTACAATTCTTAACAAAATGAGATAAAATCTTATTATAGAAAGAGCAGTATGATCCCTATGGAGACAATAAAGAATGGAACCAGTGCGGACGGCAGCTACTTTCTAGCACATGCGTTTGAGGTCTTGCACTACTTTAATCATGTACGGACTGTGATGCTGGCTAGAAACTCGGTGCAAAACTACGGGCGAACTTATGAAGCATTCGGTTAACACCATCCATTTTTTTATGCTGCCACAACGCACCTAAGATGAGTGTTGTAGCTTGGTTATATCCTGGCACCAAATGAGTATCATTTAATGTTTTACCTTCTGCAAACGACCTCAGGGGCAGTGTTTTAGACTAGGCATATGGACACGCTTCCGAAGATTTGACTATCGGTACAACATTCCGTCGGTTACATTGAGATCGCCTAGAACATGTTCATAGTGCAGAGAATGTTGATCAGCTTTTGAAGGTAATGAAAGGAACAAGGCATTAAAACACGCGCTGCAAACGCACGCTATACTCTGTCGACTATCTGGATTTCTTTTTCATAGAGCATCTTCGGCAAGCAAGAATATTTAACCAGCAAGCTGAAAATCAGAAGAGGACTCACTGTGGGAAGGCTTCTCGACGATCCTTTTAAGTGTTATCATGTTTGTCAGCAAGGCGCGGTTATATGAAAGCCTGAGATCTTTCTAGGTCTCACCCGCGGATGGCGTTTACCTTTTCGATTTATAAAAATTGTTTACTGCAGGACGGGTGACGTATGCGGAACACTTTACATCTGGGAAAGTCAAAAGGAAGACCTTGTGTTGTGGCTCAAAGATGCTTCGTTTTGATTACTTTGAGGCATCTTCTTTTAGTTAACTACGGTATCTTTTGTCTTCAGTGTATACTGCCATTGGCGAACTCACAAGGGTAAGTGACGGGAACAACAGTGGACTTGGAACGGAACTATGGAGTGCAAATCAGCTGTGGGATGCTGGTCAAATATGCAATTACCACGCACTTTTGAAATAATTAGACATGATTAGTTTTTAAACTACACGCTTACATGACTGAGAGACTTACCACAGCAGTCATCTGCTTGCTTTTGTGCAATGTGCACTTCGTTTTCCGTTTATAAAACGACCGGTAATGAAAAGTGACACTGGTTAATGTATACTCTGAACTCAGTCTTCAGAATGTTTGAAACAGATGAAGTGGTTATTTCCGTGTTAGTGACCATTTCTATCGAACCAATAGGAACATAACATACAAGTTTCGTTCATGGAGATTAGGATGCAAAGTGGTGTCACATTCGTCTCCGTATGCGAGCCCAAGAGATTTGGAACTCCGATAGAAGAACGAGTACTGGCTAAAGGATGGTGGTTCAGGTGTCCCACGACGGCGCAAATAAAATTTCGAAGAATGGATTGGTAAAACTTGTTCAGGGATGCAGCGGTTTCTTCAATAGGAAACAGTGAAAGAAAAAATTCACCCGAAAAAACTGTTTACGAAGTACTGAATATTCGCACTAGGTGGTTCCTACGAAAATACAATCCTCTCTTAACTATAGAGAAATCACCTTTTGGGGTGTAAAGTGGACCCAGACGCCCAAGGTGGAAAAACAAACTAATTATATCGGACCAAACTGAACTCACTGATAGCAAGGTGGATCACTAAACCAGTAGTACACGAGATTTCACACTTCTCATTATCATGCTTAAATCTGGTCTCCACTGGACATTACAGTCTAATCCAAGATTTTTCAGCTGACGTGAAAGTTGTGGGGATTAAACCTGGACTAACGTTCCAATAGAATGTACAGTACGCCGGTCTTAGTAAGTATATCTGTAACCTTGTGTTGGGCCAGTTATGTACAACGCCCGGATGATTAAATTCTAAACAATCTGATAACCCACAAATGGTACGTTTAGGGCAATTTGGTGTCGATCGTTTACGAACTTCTGTGAGCCGTCCACAACTGCTTTTTCTTAGCAGAAATTGACAATATGTTTTGGTGAATAAAGACATTTATACGTCTCGGTGATACAATGCCGGGAATCACGAGTACGCAAATAAATAATCTGTTCGTGCATCTGTCCTATGCTGAACGAGAATAGTTATCAGTGGTCTGTTTACTGTTAGCTAGTTTGTTGCTTGTCTTCTCTTTTGTTATCATCCCAGTGTATTGACCTCGATTATTGTAAAATGGTTAGTAATCAATGTGGTTGTTTGAAAGCTAGTATCGGTAACACTTTAAGGTAGAAAACAGTGTGCCGGTTATCCTATTAGTGGCCTTGAATTCGCGACTCTTTTGATGTCTCTACTGAACTAGAGTGGTTATAGTCACTGTGCCGTACAAACGCTGCCCGTATTATATGAGAGTTGAATATTCTTTCCGGTAGGACGAACAAAACACAAACAATTTCGCAAAGATAAAATCTTAAGTGTATCGCTGATCGTATGGCTCGACACGGCCCTGAGAATAGAGTTCGACGCTGCGCAGCTAATGCTGTTGTTCAATATAAGCCAACCGTATGCCTTTATCCAAAAGGCCAAGTGCCAACTATTGTCCTGTCATTTTTTGTTTACTCATTGTCTTGTTCCTATGGAGCGTGTTTTATCGGTTGCAGAACAAGACGCTTGTCGAGAAAAATGCACGAGCACTATCCTGCTTATTTGGAAACTAAACAACAATGAAGGCTCTGTAGCTCAATTTGGGCCCACCTAATTGACCTAGGTCACAAGATCAATGTGGATGTCGCAGCTGAGTCGATCAACTGAGCCACACGTGTTCATACCAGAGGTGTGTAATGTCTCATCCTGATCACTGCGGTAGCAGTCGGAATCCTGCTGTGAAAGACTAATCCATGGGCATAGAACTCTTGTTCAGAAACCTAAGTTGTCGTAGCCTACTGTTTACGGAACACATGACGCTGTATCACAGTAACCGTGCCCGTACCCCACGAATTATGCTAGATTCATACTGTATTAGCTTCTACACAATCCTTACTTGACAACTGTTCCTATGTGTGTTGAGTTGGATTTGGTCTGAAGAAAACACACCGAAAACGAACTTGTTCACTACTTTTTTATTTTTAATTAAACCGTATATTCCGGTAGAATATTATTCACAACAGAATTACGGTGGTGTGTGGTACAGACCGGGATTCCGTTTTTCAGAAAGTGTTTCACTACTGTAGTACGGAGCAGCAGATGCCTAGACTAAACAATCACATCACGTATGTCATCGGGATAAAACTCCCCCAGTGGGGAACTACGTTTGAGATCCAAATAGTTGAAGAGGTTGAATTCCAAAGAAGGAACGCTTGTTGGGTAACTTACATTTAGAAGCGGTTCACCTTGTGTAAAATCGAGTATGTGTCGTGTTGAAGACATCGAAAGGGCAAGTGCTTTTGCAAAGCGAAATTATCGCATACTGCGAGCCAGCTGAGTTGTGGACCAGTGAGCACTCTTTGAATTTATCGACTTCATTGCATTACCAAAACTACTTTCTTTGAAGCTACTTTATTGGTGTAATGGAGTAAAAAATAACTGAAACAGCTGGTGAATACTAAGTGCGTTGTGAAAATGAGCGGCATCTCTTTTGAGTGTAGTTTTCTCTCAATAATTGAATTAAACATTGAAAAAAATACTGCTCCAAAATGATTACACTGGTATACCATCCAGAAAGCTGGCAAAACACGCTATAATGTTTCACCAACAGACGAGACTTTTAAGCAAGCGTTCTAAAAGTGCATTCGATTAACTATAAACTTTGATAGGTCAGGGAAACATCTTCCTACTTAGGATTATTCATATTGGCCTAACAAACGCCTTCTTTTTATAATGTGCACAGAATAAGAATAAATACGTAACAAGGAGTTTGTTTAATTCGTCTCTCGAGTGCCGTTTAACACTCTTCTGACTCTGAGGATGAACCACTTTAAACGAACTGGTTCATCATGCTGGGTCCCATGATTAATGTGAAAGTTTTTGACCACTGTGACCACTGGAAACGTTTAGATACCTACATAAATTTCAATGTTTTAGTGCAAAGACATTACTTGTTTAATGATAAATTTTGTGCAGATTCTTCGCTGCAATAAAACAATGATGGAAAGCTTTATAAGAGCACAAATCAAGTTCAATAAGTGGTGCATGGGATTTGTGATTTTTAATTCACGTGAGTCTTAGACGTAAGAAGGACATTTCTGAACAAACTGTACAGAGTTGAGCAGATCTCTTACGACTACTTCGGAGAAAGTGAGGAATCAAGAATGGATATGGAGCGAAATATTACTGACTGTCCAGTGGACGGTCTTGGATGCCTTCTGGATGTATTGGGGCCAACATACGGTGAGCAGCCAAATAAGCCAAATGACAGCGGTCACCATGAATGAGTGAGTCAAAATGTGGAGCTACATTTTCAGCCAACTCGTGAAATTGCCCCTTCTCTGAGTTCAATCGCTTATCGGTTGTCTCAACGCAACTTCAACCGTGGTTCACAACGTGACAAATGCGGCACAGCTAGATTCCGATATACCATGACTGGAAGTAACAATAAGTTGCGAGTTTGGTTAAGGACTACGACTGTGTAATTTGCTTTTGTTGATGAACTCAGACGGTTTCCAGCTGTGTCGCTGCAGTGAAACGTTAACGGAAAAACGATTAGTACTTAGACTTTAAGAGAAAGAAATCTTTATTGACTTTCGATGGAAATGCGACTGAGTGATAGCACTTACACATCTCTTGTATGCGCCAAAATTTTATATCAACTGCTAGAAGAATATGTAACATTTTACTGGATTACTGTTTTCCAACCATACCGATTCACCATCAACACACACTAATCTGCATCCTCTAATTCTCAATGGGGCTATCTCAATTAGTCGACTCACATCAATACCTGCTGTGTACGTCTAATTCTTCAGTTTCTCAAGATTCATACTACTGTCCCCCCTCGTCCTGTTTTCATTAAATAACTTCATCCCACCCTTCTTATTCTAAACAAATCCGTGGTCAATGCTGTTCAGTGTTGAACAGTCAGTAAGAGATGTTAGCCACTCTGTCGCGGACTGACAGTTGATGATAGTGTTAGTTAAATGACAGGCCAATTTAAAAACTACTTGTAACTGAGTAGACACTTCAGTTTTTCTGCTCACTTGTGTCAGCATCTATTAAGCGGCCGGTTACAAACTCCTTCAGAGTTGTATTACACATGAGTAGTTTGATGAATGAGATGATTTAGAGGTGACAAATCACGGTTTCGGTTAGACGTAAACCAGCGATAGAAACGGAATGCACAAACGCGGCAAGCGCTATGCCAGGTGAGCAGCGAAGCTACACCGGGTGCTCCGAAATTTCACATTTGTATTCTGTTACACCCCACCTTACTACCTCATATGATGTTCTTAGACAAGCTACACTAATCGGTCTCCCTAAAGCTGTGGACGTTATGACGGCTACAATTATTTCCATCCCCGGTCCAAATGCACTCGGGTATGTTTTATGTGACTGATTATAACGAGAATAACTGGTGCTCAATTAACTGTTCTATTACGGTTAATTTGCCGTTGCAGTTAACAAGCCTGTCAAATATATTTCAACAACTCTGCATACCGGATTGTTTATAATTCAGTACTACAACATCCACATGATTTCTTGAACAAAGGCCACGTTTTCATTAAAAAAAACCTCACGTCACTTCACGAAGTGCTTATCATCGAAATAAGCCACCTCAGAATGAGCGCCGTCTGGCCCTTCGAAGTTAACTAAGGTAACCATTTCTTGCATTTTTGGTGACGATTATCTGAACGTGTTTCACCCATAACTAATGTTTCAATGTGGGGCTACAGCGCGACTATCGAAGCGATATCAACAACAAAACACATAGCAAAAGCACAGCGTTAATAAGACACAACGGAGAGTGTCATTCGACTCGGCTTGACCAATTCACAAACAACGTCACACACGTGAGAACAAGACGAACGTTGCACTAACAAACAAGGCTAAGTACTGACGATGTTTGCAGTTTCCTAGTTCACGCTTCATTTGTCAAGAGTCTCCATCTCAGGGTGTTCTTATTTATTCCATCTGTGATCACTGTCAAATAGGGCCAATGTGCCACCAAACGAGCCAGTACATACTAAGATATTTCGTTTCTATTCGAGCAAATTTTCAATGACGAAATTCATCGCCTAAACAAATCCCGGTTCTCTCAGATCAGACTGCATACGTTTGACTCTGATTACACTAAGGCTACGGGTCAACCGTATATTTCTGTTTAGGCACACTTTTCGTGTAAGTGTCGCCGAGTCGGATAACCGAACAGCTAAGGTGGCACGATTGAGAAATTGTTGTGCTTACCATAACAGGCACGATTCACCTAGTTCACTCCAGCGTGTCCGGGCTACCGTTGGAATACAGGCATTTAATTACTACTTCACCTGTCAGCTTAGTGCTCACGTTGTTATGATTCAAACCAACTTCAGCTTTGTTCACGTCGACATCATATCCAACTTACGACTTACGCGTTCGGTTCTGTCAGTGTTGACTTGGTCTAAACTAGTTGAAGCCCGCTCACGATTTGTTTGCACCCATTAGACCACAGATGAATTCGATGTTAGGTAATGTGAATCAGACTGAACAGACACCCCATTTAACGGGTATAGTCATTGCTTGGTGGCGCCATCATCCGACCGGCTAGAGAGTTTGCCACTGTAGACTTTTCTGCAACCCTGATCAATGTTTCTGTCTCCACTCTCCACCTCACATCATCCATACTGTCCGATTTGTATAGGTTATAGTATCAGTGTGCCCACTTTCATTACAACTTTCCGGGACATGCGGCCGGTGGAGCGCATCACGAGTTGTGACCGACGGTTCGATTGAGTACAAGCTGTTTGTCACGGAGTGCCTCACAGCGTGGTAAAGAGTACGAAAGTTTTATTGGATAACAAACTGGAATGTACTTAGATCATTAAAAAAGGGAATCTGTGAGGACCATAAAATCTCTACTTAAATGCTGCAGGAGTTTTTAGGAACTCCAGTTGGTGTCGAAAAATGTGAATGAAACTAAAGATGTTGCCGACAGTTTCCTGCGCACTTGATTCGGTCGCAGTTTATCAGTTGCTTCTGCAAAGTTAACCTTCATGGTTCAACTTCTAATAGGTAACAAGGCTAAGTTAACCTAGTCGTAGATGGGATAATCAGTTAAGTGAACGAACGGGAGGCAACATGGTGTAACGGAAGCGTATTCGTCGATACCGAATATGAATTTGAATTAACGTAGTAGAACTGCTGCAGGTCCAACAAATGTTACAGGTCTAGAAATACTGAATGCCCTTAGATAACCCACGTAATTGCAACTGGTGTTAAAAGAATTTACACCAGTTAATACTAAATAAAAGTGTAGTTCAGAGTAGGTAAAGAGGTATCAGTGGGGCCTAACAGTTATTGAGTCCCACGAAAAATAAATTAATCTGAGAACGGTGGTTTGCAAATGAGTATGAAAACAAACAGCGTCAATTGAATTCTTGTCGACTCAGCAAAAAGTAGTTCACCATCTGTTTCTCGGTGCACAGATTAGTATTTAGTTTGATTTTTAGGACTTCTTCCGTGATGCCAGACACCTGATTCAGTTTTAGACCTGAAGAGCTCTCTGACGATTAGCAGCGTTTCCTCAGCTGACAATCTGTCCACACAGAAAACTTACCTTCACCCTTGAACTTAAATTAAACGTCCGGACGTTAAGCTATCTAGAAATTACAGGCTCCGGTTCTGAGGCTGCTGACGATCCCTGAATTTTTCCCGATCATTCTTTACTGGTGGATTTCCAAAGACATCGTATATGTTCATGTATGATCTCGAGCGGATATGGCTATATCAACTGACAACTAAATGGACAGTTCGCAAAGTCACTTGTTCAGTAGTTCGAAACTAATGTTGAGGATCATATCTTGTTATTTTCCGTGGATTGCAGTCTTACAATCAGGCAATAGCACCTGGTTGTACGGCTACCTTAGACCACATCAGATGGCTCCATTTTTCTTATGTTTTAATCACTATGGTCTACTATCAATAGCATGTAACTGCTGACAAGATTCGCATCGTTCGAAAGACAACCAAGACAAGGGTCCAGCGTGCGTCAATAGGTAAAAGTACACAAAACACAAACACGGCTTTTCCCAACGCGGTGTGCCAGCAGGCTAAGTTTTCGCCGAATGATGGATAGTAAAAAAGCGGCATTCATGACTGAAACAGATTTACAAATTGGTGAAGGTCTGATTGAAATCTAACGAGTCTCCCAGGGAAAATGAGCCACGTCGCTCCTGTGTTTTAGTTTCACCATAAACCTCTTGAGGTATAACGTGATTTCATACGTGTTGTCAAATCACTAGGTAACGTGCGACATTTCTGAGTTTTGCGGTCTCGTTACTGAGCCGTGCCTTTCCAATGTGGCTCAGTCTGTTTTCTCTGCTGTGTCATGGTGGAGGCAAACTGGTTCACTCGTAATACCGATGGGGAGAGTTCATCCATGAGATTCGCTCACATCCGGCTCAACCGTTCTCCGGAAACCCGCTTTGTCTTGAGAAGCACTAGTTTCCGGATGCGAAGACCGCTTAGTCTGGGTCAGTACACCAGTTCACGTCATACAGGCCAACAGGGTTTTAGTTTGGCCAGTTGCGACCTACCGATACATATGCGTATTGAGACAAGAATGCAACACGTTTCCTGCATGGATTGTTTGTTTACCAAGTGACCCTCCTAGGACTGCAGATTTTACGTAGAAATGCTTTTGGTGGTTGATCAGAATTACTGCATCCTTTCAGTGAATACGGTCAGTCACACTCACAAAAATGGTCACCCATCTACCCACACGTCCAACGGCCTACCTCCCTCTTCCCCTTTGCATGGCGATAATGTTGGCTTGCCGCTAGATGAGCACATCTCTAACGGTAGCTGGAACATTGGTGTTCTTATTAAGTTTAATCAGCTCCGATTGAATTACGGATTCTGAGCAAACGTACGGTTATACTCAATACACTGGTTAACATGGACTCTAAGGGTCGGGAGACTGACTAACATCAAAAACGACTCTATAAGTATATCAAGGTAACCTCATCCTGTGTGTAAGAATATGCTTTAAGATAAACAATTACTGCTAAAGTGACCCAATATGAAGCGTAACATCTGGTTTGTCTGCATTCAAAATGCACTGTGTTCTAGATGATACTTTCTAGACCGTCGTTCATTCCATGTTCACTTAGTAAAAGTGAAGACATTAGGAAATGTCAATATGCTTGGTTGTCGAGTTGGTTAAGCAAGCATTCTTAACTTCTGTTCACGATTATGATAAAAAGTAAAAGTTACCGCGAATTACCGATTTCACGTGCAACTCGATATGTCAAACGACTTTTTTGATGCTTCTTAGCAGTCTGCGTAATTGACAATAAAAGTCCATTGATGTTTGGTGTAATCTAGTACAAAAAGATGAACGTAGGTAGTCAAATGGAATGATGGACTACCCTATCGCTACTGGAAGAAAACAACTGAACTTTTCACATATTGCAGAACCTGCTTAACACCTTCTGTAAGAACTGAGTTCATGAAGCAGATACCACCTGGTTGTTACCCATCATGTGCTTGATTTTATTCTAACATTTTAGATGCTTTCTCGTTTTGAGATCATGTCCACGCTCCAGCAGTCGTCACCGTGCGAGCAGAAAAAGCCAATTGTTACCATAGAATTACCATTTTTTGTGTCCTAAGATGTCTCTGTTCTAATCGTTACCAGTTTTATTAAAACTAATATCTCACTTTCCCCGTTGCTTGGGTATGCAAATCGTCATCTCGAACTGTTTCTGTTTCTCTGTATAATCTCAATAAGCTCTAGCTGGCTGTCGAAGTTAACACAGTCTTCCAGGTTAGAAAATGTTTATTTAGGCGTTACAACACGTAACCAAAGAAAAGTATTCAACAGAAGACTGTCAGTCGTTTTTCATGAGGTCATAGGGGTTGGCTGACGTCTGTACAAGCGTCACAATTTCGTTATTATTACTCAGATTATGTCAGCTACCTAAACCTTACTTATGGGTGAGTTTGTTATCAGAAGGCCAACCAAAATGCAGACTTAAAGTGATGCTTTTCTAGCTGGTTAAAGTGCAATGAACTAACTGAAAGTATTTTTCAGGGACAGCACTTTTTGTCGTTGAGTCACGCTGGTGGTAAACATGATTACTACATGCTTTTGATCTCCCTGACAAAACGTGTGCAATTTCCGTTCATTTGACACATTCCTTCGTACTGCTATGGTTTTATTTCTTTTGTTCTATTTAATTTGCTCGCCTAATGGTTTGTCTCCGTATAAAACCTGATTCTAATTTGTGCCCACTTAAACGATCAAACTAGCACTATATATAACTTTTCTCACATTACGTGTAACGTAAATAGTAGCAATTTGAAACAACCATTTCCCGTTGAAAATTTGAATAGAGCAGACAAAAGACTGACATTACACAATTTATGCTCGAGCAAATTTCGCTGCATCTCTACTGGTGTTTAATGCAGACGAGTTAAAATGTACAAAATTCCAAACCACATGACAATAACAAAAGGTCAAAGTTCAAAACCGGTTCAGTTGCTACCACGACAGCATCAGCGTCACAAACAGTTTTTTTTTGTACACACAAAATAGTAGCGTCGACTTTGACGTGGGTGTTGTAGGTGGTGTGTGTGAAATCGCTTTGGGGAGAATAGTTTGAAATACGGAGTGTTTATGTATCTTAATGTTATCTAGATCCCGTATTGCAAAATATCACATCTTATCTACTGAAACAAGGAAAGCATTTCCATTTATTGTTGTGTTAATTCTGCCTTCATTCACTACCGCCTAGTTTCGTTTGAATGCACTTCTCGCAGCGAAGCGGAACTTAAGGTCACCATTCTAGTGACCTTCACCGAATACTGTGACTTGACAACAGTAGTCACGATAACAAACTTCATGTTTGTCAACGCGGTCAGAATTTCTAAGGTTGTTTTAATACATCTGTCATTCACATTAAGTCATGAAATGGGTGAGTGATACAAACTGTTGATTAGTACAGCTAACTTAAATTTTAATCTAACAGCAGTAAATAAAGTTATCAGGAAAGTGAATCTACGCACGGCTACCTACTCTAACACCTCGTTAGCTCAAATACATTGCAGGTCGTTTCTCCCATTTGGATTTCGAATGGAAGTCTTTTGATCGATTGTGAGTGGCAGTCATACTTCAATAATCAAAATTATCAACTGAAATCTGTCACTCGAGGTCCTTAGGGAAGTCCCGATATTGGCAGCATGTTTTCGAAGGAATGATCAAGGCACGGCGTCCCCTTCTGAGGAAGTGTGTTAAGTTGTTCAATACCCACAAACTGATGACGTCCGAATGTTCACGCGGTGTAATCCAGTTCTGCTCATTGTGAGATTAGTGGTACAGTCATCAACACGCTCGTTTCACAAACACGTGAATCGAAGCTGACCCTGTAGTCTGGGAAAGGATCGTCCATCCAATTTGTTCATGTAAAGACCAGACTTCATTACTGTACTTCTCTTCATAGGATGCTGGCTGGAAAAGTGTGGTGGAATATGAAATATGCAGTCCACTGTGAGCAGCTTTCAAGTCAAAGCAACCTAGTTTTGTAAGTGTTCATCGGCGAAAGAATATTACAACAGATTTTTGTTAAACTACAACCACTTAAGCTGTTTTAACGTCCAACTCAGTGAAACTAAGTAAGGGAAAAACGCAACAAAACAAACGGGCTAACTGTTAGTTGAGGTATATCTCAGTTTTCCGAGTACATAACTACAGTAATTGACTTGGTGGTGGTTTCCTCAGATTTTTGTCTACTTTGGGAGCACTTAGAAATTAACACAACCTAGAAGTAGTGCTTAGTATTCCACGCAACTAGGTAGTAATCATGCCCCCGTTAGTTTGCGGCTATTTCGAAACACATTGGGGAATCCGAAATACCATCCGCTGAATATTTTTGATTTTAAAGTATACAGCACAACTGCACTTCTTTCTTTGAGCACGGACCATCATGCTTAAGTACAAAGAGCCTAACAAAGGGAGTAATTTCGCTCAACTGTATATTGTAACATGTATCAGGTACAGTGAGGCAACAAACTCAGCGATCTTGTCACCAACCAAATCGGCTAATGTAGAAGCTGATTTCGGTTAATATAAATCGCGAAACAAAAATCTACGAATTTAACATCTTACTTGTTTGATTTAACCACTGAGGCAAACTACTATGCATTCAAACGAGGTTGAACCATTAAAGAGTAGCGGTGATAAACTTAAAAGTTTGTCATGCATCTAGTTGGATAAACGACGTCCACTAATATCTGTCGGAAATCATTTCACTAATTTTCGTTGGTAGTAAGGTTTTGTAACGATTTTGCAATGTAGCACGGAAGCAGCCAAGTTTCTCCATACGTTATACTGTTTTAACTGAGACTACGGCGCAGTTACTTTTAAGCTATGCGCAAGAAAGTAGTAGAAGCAGAAAAATTCGTGAGGCTAACCTACAGATCAACACCTTGCAACTGGTTTCAACCTTATCTAATTTTATCACCTAGAGATAAGGGGAACAAAATTCTAATCACTGTTCTCGGTGTTATGGGCCAAAACACATATGCACCACATCGTCCCTAGTTTGTGCAGATGAGGGGTTGCTTGAGCTCGTTGTATTACTACGTGATTCGATTTTTGATTGCACCATGTCTGCTGTCCACCGTAGCAATGGCTAGCACAAACCGACAGCCTGAGATGGACTGAATCCACCTTGGTCAACGGGTGTGAGCAAGTTACGAATGCATCATTAAAATCCCTACTCACGCAAGACTGTGACTGAGAGTTTGTATACGATAATTCGGTATTGCCCAATGTACAGTTAATTGCGCGGTGGTCGAAACCGTTGCTAAAAAAATCATGGCCAGATTCAAAAGCCCGGCCGTGGAAAGGATATTTACCGCTGACGCACTCTAAAGACAACAATAACCTAAGCCTAGTACCCCTTTTCAAAAGGTGCGGACTAAAAGTTTAATGAGAATGCAAGAACTGTCACCAACGGTGAGTGGGGTTCAAACGAGAGATCCACTAACGATTGTCAGTGAACAAATCAGTAGTACTCATTCCCACTGTTTTCAGAGCATATGTGCCGAATTTTGACCATTACTTCCGTATTAAACGCAAGAAGGTGAAAGCATTGGTTCAAAAGGGTGAGAAAGATAACTGCTACTTCTTTTCATGCATTAAATACCTGTTGGGATATGTTTTACAGACATATTAGAGATCCTTAGGCAGTCGTTTGTCAGCTCACTCTTTCTGGACACCACTCATATTGAGATTTAACTAATGCTCTTCAAACTTGGGCTATATGCTTAATAAGCAAACTTGACTAACGAATATGTAAGCGCTAAAAGTAGTCGTAATACCGAGATATTTGTGGAGTAAGGCTTAGCAACTAGGTTCTCCTTCAGTCGTCACCGGTCTTTTTTTTCTGATAGCACGACAGTTTGCGTGTTATCTGATCACAGAACTTCACAAAAACACACGGACTTCCGAACGATTTACTAATATGAATGCTGTGGCTAATCCACGTTCCCTAAAAACGGTGGGCAACCATACAGCCCGTGAGGCAAGTTCTCCAGCCGAATTATGTGATAGAACCTAGCTGTCCTCTACCCCAACCAGAGCTCAAAGCTAAGATAACTTAAAACATATCAACAGCATTCATCAGTGAATAGCTTCTAAGCAGTAGAACGTTTGAATAATGAATGAATTCGATTTGAAGGAATATAATTTATGGTGTGCTGAGAATCACTATTCAGTCCTTTCTTGAGTAAGCCTGATGGCTATTTCTGTTACCTCACGTCTGTACACCTATATATTCGGGGTCAGATCTCGCCTTGCTTGAATTCACTGGGACAACTACACCATCCCCAGTAATATGTTCCATCCAACTACAGTTGTGCATCAGTATTCTTACAAAGTTTCATGTATAGTATTTCACTATAGGTTGTCCCAAACTAGTGTACTGCTTTAAAAATATACCGCCGTCGAACGCCAATTTGCACAACCCATCATGGCCAAGTTCCATGATGCTCGTAAACAAATTTGCTGCCTATTTAGCCAGGCTGAAGTTTTATCTTGGTGTGTATTTTGTGTATCTAAGATTTGCACCAGAGGTCAAGGGGTTATCATACATCTCTCCAACCAGCCTGAAAAGTGGTCTAATTGTCCGATTAGCCAGTGGCATCGGGAGCTTTTTAGTATCGCTTTATTTTATAAAACACCTCACAACCACCTACCGGTTAAACCTTAACTCCATTAACACTGTATTGTCCAGGTGATTTTACTCGATTTTACAACAACTTTCTTACATGACGCAGTCTACTGAATATTGTCAGTTTCCGTATCAAAATGGAGGCCCATCTGGATCAAACTTTGTAACTGACCTACCATTTTCTTCTGCCAACAAACATTTGCCACTGGGTGATTTGGAGTATTTAGTTGGTAAACCTTCTTCATTTCGCCATCGGTATTCAACTCCTTGCTCTGATCAAAAATTAAAGCAAATACAGTGTCTTCCAGGAAACTTTGATAGACTGAGAGAAATGTCATCTACAACAAACCTTGGTTTATATTTTCATCCTTATCGTTTTGTCCACCAACGGGTTGCTGGTGAGTAGTTGGGAATTTTGGTTGATATAAATTGATCATCACACACAACTGATCGAAAGTGTTGCATTACCATGAACTTTTCAGTCGGCTCATTTCGAAAGGAAGCATTCGATAATAGTTTCACTTCCGTTAGAGTTCGTCACTAGTTATTTGAAATGTTACTCTGACGTCTTTTGTCCTAGAACGTCACGTTTTATACGAGCTGACAAATTCTCATCCTCTCATCTTAAGAAACTCCGACAAATGAGAGAGCGGACATATCAAGTAGACAGTTATCTAGTAACAACATCGTTGTAATTAGCAGTCAAAAGTGTATTACGTCCCCCTACTAAGGCGTGTACTCAGACACTGCTCAGTAACATAAGATATCACGAAATCCGGAAGGTAATGAGGTAACTAAGTGGTATCAGCTGCTCCATATAAATCTCCCTTCGCATTAACAAAATGTTGAATCGTTGTTTTGGAAGTTCAGTAAACCCTCCCTTATCTTCTGTATGTGAATCGTTTTCTCTCTATCTGACAACTCCTTTCTTATCGAACTTACGGCTGTATGTGTGAAAATGATACAACTTGAAGCCGATATATCAGGAGGGTCAGATGGAATGTCGCCAGTTATGATCAAGGAGCGAGCCGAAATTTTGATCGAGCCTTCTGTGAATATATTCGCAGAGTGCATCAAGCAGAAGAATTTTGCCGACCATTGGAGAACTGTTAACATCACAGCGGTATTAAAGAAAGGCATCGAAATTTCGACAGATTGCTTGCACAACGGCGACGTCACAAGATCCTGGGAAGAATCACCTCGAATGCTGCAAAATAAGTGCACTGATCCACATCAGTTAGGTAATCATTTTTTGTATTGCACGTTTGACTCATCAACGATCTTCTTCACCGACCACAAATTCGGGTGTTTTCGGGGGTGCAATTCTTCTTCCATTTTTATTTTCAATTCATATGATCCCCATGTTCAGCCCCAAGGAATCGCTTTTGCTAAAGTATGCAGAGGGTGCTGTATTTGGTATTAAACATTTAGAAAAAATCCGTCCCCCTTGCCCTTGAGAATAGGTTTGCCAGTTTGTTTAGTTGGCTTAATGTGCGTTCTTTGTTGTCCAACACGTTTAAATTCATTGTTGTTTCATTCTCCCTTTTTAGAAGGACAACCTACCAGAAGATCTTCATGACTTGTTTGCAAGTGCATGTTGAAAACAAGTTTCGTCCTACGTTCCAGCCAACCAAGTATTTAAGTATCACGTTGAGCCACAAGCTGACGTCATCTAGTCATGTTAGCAGTGTTCTTCTATAGTGAGAAGATTCACTTTCTATGCTTCACGTCGACCCATCTAATATTGGTCTATGTTTCAAGAATGCACGCATAATCCTTTGACAATACTGTTCTCTGATTGTTTCTCTTGGAGCATTTGTCTCTTCATAGTCTCACTGAATATTTTACAGAATGCGAGCTACTTGCCTCAAAAGATTTGTCCGATTCCGAACATCCACGGTATCCAACCTCTTAACCAGTTCACGTTTTGAATCTATATATGCGTGTACCTATGCATACGGTTATTTTGTTTCCCTTTACCTAGCACACCTTGTTGATAACCCCGACAATTTTGCAAATGGATTTACCGTAAGGGTGAATTAGCAATTCCAATAAATATTCTGTCTACTGAAGAAGTAGTTGTATAAATGCCTAATAATTACCCCTCAATTTTCAGGAATCAGTTGCTTGATTTCACCTCACCTTCTGTAGAGCATTTCCCCCTTAATCAGTTGGAAAGGTTTCATCCAATGCCACATCTTTACAACTATTCAGTAGTTGTATTTAGGACCTGTCAACTCAAAACTAAACCCCAAAGTATATTGTAATGAATTGTCTATCGTCTCTCTGAGCAAAGTCCCCTCTATTACCAGAGCAAAAAATAGTTCAGTCTGAAAGCAGGTAGTGTGCTTGTTCCTTCTGATGGTAAGTGTTTCAATATTTTGCAGACGCCAGCTGGTGGTCACATAGATGAGAGACGTTCCAGTTAGGAGGTGGCTCGAAACCATCCCTTTGAAACAGATGGTTTGGGTTTACACCTACAGACCCCTCTTCAGAGAGCTGTATATCAGGTTTTCATCATTGCTTGATTCCTTGTAACTGACGTAACTGTACCCATTCTATCATCTACAGCCAAATAATCGATACCTGCTCCCGCCAAACCACACTTTATTCATCACTGCCAGTGTGGGTGCTGTGTCACCTACAATGGTAGAACCGAGCACCGGTTGCAGAGCACAATTAGTGAATGCATGTGGAGCTGGATCACACGCCAGATTCCACAACCGATCGACGCTATGCCAATCCCCGCCACCACCACCGGAATCTTCATGTTATCTGCGTCAACTGTCGCCCGATACTTGATGTTGACGACAACCAACCTGTCACGAGCAAAATGTTCAAAGTCATCTGTACGACCACTAGCCTACATCTTCTGTGGTATCTTGTGACGGTCGTCTTCAGAAACAACATTACGTGTACTGGAAAGAGATGTTTGCCCTCTAATTTTTCTGGCAGTAGTCTAGACCTTGCTTCATTAGTAGATTGATAGTGCAGTGTCATTTATTTCGAGGTTTAGTTTTGATTCGATATACTTAACGGTCTGCAGTAAGCATTTTTAGAAATGCAGCGGAATCTGTCGATATAAATCGGGCAAAATGGGGTTTCCTGCTCCACTTTATAATTTGTTCCTATATTGAACTTGACACAGTTAGCAGCAAAACAGTTGCTATCAGCTTCGAAATTTTACTGAGTTTATCAGGTTTCGTACAAATGGGCTATGTTTATTTATTGCCTTCACCCGTTCTACAACCGTTTGTGGTTTGGATAGAGCTACAGGTGTAATCTTGATAACCGTGAAATGTGCTCAATTCGCACACCCTTTTCAATCACAAACATATAACATTTAAAAGTAAAATATATGAATGATTAACTAAAACCAAAGGAATAATTACTCGTGGCCTCTCTGATTAACTAGAGTCCTGGTTAAGAAGATCAACGCAGGCGTGATGTAACTGTCAAACCTCACTGAGCTCACAACAAGGGTTTGCACCAAGTGATTATCAGGCCCTCAACGAACTCGTACACGTTCACCCGGTTGCGTGTTGTGCTCACACGGAATGATGAAACCACTTCGGTTGTGTATCTGATCTGAGTTGAATAACTGGCAATCGATGGCATGTGTTCTGTTTTTAAGTGATATATGGTTATGATTGAAAGAAATGCGAAAAACGAATTTATCTTTCGAACTGAGTGCTTTGTCTGTATTGTTCAACCTGTTGAAGGGAATAAATAGGTTTAATTTCTCATTGAGCTATCTGATTGCACGGTTATGCGCATTGGTGCAATAATTCTTCCAGTTGGCTGTTTATGGAAGGAGGACAGAAGTAGATTAGCTCTGCAGTTTATTCTATAAACAACAGTTGACAACTGGCAAGCTTGTACTAATGAGTGTATGGACAATCGCTCGCTCTCGACATGCACTTTTTTTGCTTTACTGAGCGTGGTCGTATAACCTAGCTTTCTTCTTGTGTAACCAACCGTAGTGTTACATCTACCAGGTTGGTATAAATTATCGTTAGTGTATTTGTCTAACAGTTTTCAGCCATACAGGAGTCCATATGTTAATCCTGAACGCATGCTGTTTAGGTCATGTCGTTCGACAGTGCAGTGGACATCCTCACCACCGTCTTTAAAACACTGTTATAGTGCAATTTGTATAATTAGGGTCGCTAAATCACATTCAAAATGCATTAACTTTGAATTAATTTTCGCCGCGCATTAAGCCGATAACTCCTATCTAGTGTTAATTCCCAGTATCCTGCTAACAAAGAGTAGTACGGTGCCAATTATCAGTCGTACGCGACGCTTCTGTCTGCAGTTCATAGAGTACATTCAATCTCTTCACTCCTCCGCCATGATCTTCTGCTGACACTAAGAAGAACACATCTGGTGAACGCGTCAAGAGGAAAGTTTTTGAAAGAACAACCAGAAGAAGCTAGATCCAGACCGAAGCACACGTCTTGCTCATCAACAGTCATAAACTGTCTTGGATGATTCAAGCCACGGGCATGGTAAGTGCACTCTGAGGCGGAATCGGTGAACCAACACGCAGTTTTATAAGCCTATTGAGTTTTGGTGAAAGCAAAGCAGACCCAAGTTAGGCAGTTTTTAAAGCAAAAGATGAGTCCTTCCGTAACCTGTCACCTTAGTCCCAGCACTTCTTCTTGCTACTTAATTTGTCATTAGCGCCGGTGTCACTACAGTCCAGCAACACACTCCTTCAGTGCTCAAAGCGTCTTTCAAAACTAACTCAGACCTAAGTATTAGATAAGTTTACTAATGAAGCTCAGTGAAGTGTTCCAGATAAGCGAACCTTTTCAGCTTTGTTTACAGCTGACAGAACTGTTCAAATCATGCATTCGCCTCCTTATTGTACAAATACTGGAACGAGTGGTCCATTCCATCTGTGAAGGGTTAACCGTCCAGCATCCTTGTATCCAAAAAATGCACTTGGGAGATCGGTCTTCTGTTAATCGCATGGAGGCTTCTGAACACGTGTTAACCCAAAGCCTAAAAATATTGCACGATGAACAGACGAAGTCTCTCACTGAACGTCGCTACAGTGCTTGCATCTTCGAAATCTGTCGACCGGCAAAACACGTGTACATGAAAGGGTGATAGATGACCCCGATCCTTCTCGGCATTAGAGGTGCATACGAATAAACGAGCAAATCCACATGTTGGGTTTTTCCTACGTGAACGGAGTGTCTGTGAATTAGAGTAAACGTCTCAAAACACCATGGTGCTGTTTCTAGATTCAAATACTCACAAAAAATATTACGAGTAACGCGAGAGCCACTCATTCTTCCCCTCACACTTTTAGCTTTGAGGACACTCGACAGGATATTTTGATGTATTCCGACCATACTCTGTTTGGAACCTGTGATACAAAGAATATAACACTTACGCCTGTGACACATCTTTGTTTATGACATTCTCTGCAAAAAACGGGATATTCCTCTGTTAGTCACATTTTGTCCCAGCAGTGCAGATGAGTGCACCGAATAATGGCGCCGACATGTATCGCGGATATATGACATTACTGAATAAAACCTGAACGACTGATGACCGCCTCCGGTTGATGACTCCAACAGAAAGTGTACAACAATGGATTCTGCACTCTCTGTTTATTCACGTACTTTGGCTCCCTCGGGGTATACAGAGATTTCACTTTTAAGCCATCAAGTATAAGCATGTCTTATTGTCGCCTGCAATGTGGATAAAAAACGGGTAAATGGTGAAAGTTATTGATGTTTAGTACATATGTGCAGACCAATGAAAGAAACATATCTTCACACCAACCTTTGTGGTAAAGCTCCCTAGATAATGCAGATGGTGGTAGGATGAGTATGGATACGTAAATCGTTTCCAAAACAAAAAGTGTTCTGTGTCAGGGATGATTTATCAGTGATACAGTTGAGAAAGCAGTTGATTACCAGTAACGACTCCATGAAAATACCTCATTACCAGTTTTCAGTTCCTGTGAGACAAACAGAAAGTCTTCATAAGTCGAGCGACTGTATGTGCAATGACAATACTCCTGGTCGTGGTAGAATATGAGGAAAAGCCACTGGTGTCTAATGAACGATGTTCTGTTACGTGGAACTACACTCAATAGGCTAACCAAAGTTTTACTAACAAGAAAAGGCCTAACGTATTGGGACAAACTAAGCATAGCTAGAAAAGATACTACAGTTTTCCTCAGAGTCACAGACTTAGAACAGGATTTCCACAAATAGATCAAGTATGTTTCAACGAATTCAGAATTCGACGTGAAGCGTGCCCAACAAATTTCAACGAATTCCATAGTCTCCAGTACACTTTTGATGACCCTGTAAACTGAAATAAATCTACTGCCAATAAATGGAAGATATTCATTTGCGAATAATCAAGACTTCTGCTGGCTTCGAACCGACGACACAGCATGTCCAGAGGTGGCAGGTGCTGTACCAACTGAGCTACGAAGCTACGCTGGAAGTTCACGAATTTCACATTTGACCCACTCAACCCACCGGTAACACAATTTCAATATTTATTGGTGCCGTTGGTGAATTCCAGCGTGAAAGAACTGAGAACTGCTGTTCAAGCAGTCAATCTGCTGAGCCATTTGTTGGATTCCATATGAGACAGTGGGTTGAATGAGTAACTGAGTTTAAATATGAAAGTCCTGGTCTTCCGGTGTAGCTTCGTAAACCAGCTAGTAGAGCATTTGCCACCTTTATGCATGCTGTTCTTGTCACTGATTCGAATCTACCCGAAGTTCAGATTTTTCTCACTCGTGTCCCTTCTAAATTACCAGATTTGCCAAACTACTCATCAGCAGTACCACTGATACTAGCTCAAAGGAAATTATGTAACGTCCCGTCACAATTTCATTTCATTGCTTTCCGCGTGATTTACTTAAGTCTGTTATAGCCTGCTTCTGCCTTTCAAACGTTAGCTGCATACCATGACTCCCTGCTATGTATCAAACTGCTTCTTTTTCTGAATACGAGAAATCCACCTTAGTCATTAACACAGATGTTGTGTTCCTATTTTTCACGCAACGAAAATAAAAAATAATGTCAGGTAACAAAGAAACTACTGAGTTACTGCACAATAAACTGTCTGGAATGTATTTAGTTGGATTATTTTGTCTTCCTCTATGAATCATAATGAGCGGCACATCGTTCTAACTGCTAATGCTATAGGCCCGCCCGACCTATTAATATTATATCGGCCCTATAGCTTCAACGTGAGAATATCTGGTTTAGTTAGGTTCGTACGCCACATTTTTCTTATTAGTTACACATGCTCACAAAATATTGAGTCATTGCTCATTTACCTTTTCTGTTTGAAAATGATTCTGAAGCATTTTTTGGAGGCCATTCCGGCGGCGACTATGCAAAGTGGCTGTTACTTTTTTCTTAAACCCAAAGAAACTGATGGGCAAAATAATTTTCACAGCTCAGCCTGCGCCTATCAGAGGTCCACATTGTACATTCTTGGGCAAAAAAGGTGATCAGAGTCAGTTATCAATCGTCACGCGTCGACCGAACATGAAAAATACTACAGTTGTTGCTCCCGGTTTGCAATATTTTAAAGCACACGTACCTTTTTACTATCTACCATCCAAGTGTCTTATGCAGAATACCGTTCATTCTGCGATTACCTCCCTGACCGATTGAGTAACATACCCAGAACAAACTGTACGGTTGGAAAAGAGAACAACCTAGTAAAAATCTCATGTGAAAAGAGGCGGTCTTCGTTATAAGTCGACTCAGTTTCCTTCACAGAATTGTATCAATTGGTCAAAACCATATCATTACCGGCACTATCACCATCAGTTGACGGTATGTTCTGTAAAAGCCAACTTACCCCTGTCAGGTGAACAGACGGCAACTCATGCATAGGTTGAATCATCATTACCTTGCTTTGTGGCACCGTCCCTGCGGCCGTTGAATCATTCACGTCTGATCCCTTCTCCACATGCGTACTTTTTCATCTACTTTCCTGCAGCGAAGTGTTACCTCATCAGTCTACCTTCCTAATTCCAATCAGTCAACGAACCTCAGTGTTTGACATCCAGCTCAATGGAAATTTGTTTGGTTCGGCAAGGTGGTACTGCAAGAATGAGCGGTATTCATCGGGGTTTACGTGATCTATCAATGCCACATTAAATAAACAGAACTAATCAACAACTTACCTCACAGTTTAAAACTGAGCAGAGATTATGTCAAAACAGTGGGTTACGAAAGACAGCCCCGATCTTTTTAAGCTAGGTGCGAGACGGCTCTAGCTGATATAATCTTCTTGTCCGTCAGCTCATTTATGAAAGTGAGAGTGAATCTAATAGCGAACTCATGGCGTGATTTTTTGTTGTGTTGGTTTTAATTCACGCGATCATCTTATTGTGGCGGTGAAGTACTTTGTTTAGTAATGAATGAGCAAGCGGTATAGTTAATGTAGATGTCGAAACACTCGTTTCAACCGTATTCCTTTAATGGGGTATTTTCCAAAGATACGAAATTCTTCAGTACATACTGTTTTCTTATCCTGCACGTGTATCGATTCTCTCAGCTCTTTCCATTAAGTTCTTTGTTGAGGTTGTTGCATTATAGAACATAAGCCATATATCACTTGTGTTATTATTACAATCCGTTCAGCTGTTAGAAATTCTTTAAGAGGAGGCAGCTGACTGCACGAAGTGACTAGGGTATAAATTAGATTACCAACTACCATAGGCGTTTTGATTAACTTGCATTGGCATCTATACTAGAAAAAAACATGCAATTTAGACTTTTGTGTGCTTTCGTTCCACCATTGGTTATTCGTTGTTATACTTGACATGAGCGGATGACCTTGGCCCTCAAACTAACCTATTTTTTGTAATGTTCAATAACGGGAAAACGTGCCTCCGATGAACCGTGTAACAAATAAAGGACACCGGTCACAAGTACATTTAATCATGCTTTTATTTCGGTTCCGGGTATTTGGGACCCTAACTTTATCAAAATAATTTACTTACTTCTATAAATTCCGAGAAACTGTAGATATCCTATTGTGTTGTCTAATATTTATAGGAGATTTTGCCCTCGAAAGATGTCACCTCACTGCATTTATGCTAACGCACAGGGACAAGACTTGATGTATGTATAATCGTGTAGTACGCTGGTAAGTTTCAGAAGAATTATGGTTTGTATTTCACTGAAGTGTCTTAAGGATTTAAAAGAGGTTACTGAGACAGAAATTTGTGCATTTTGTTCCGTGGTAGGTAAGGTACACAAAATTATGATTTATTTGTCAAAGTCTTGTAACCAACCACTGTGATATATGGTCGTTGCCTCGACGGTTACCGTAGGGATAATGTCTGAATCGTATTTTTGAAGTCATATATGAATAGACGGAATGGAGTTCATTGCTCATGATAAACAGTACATAGGGGGCCACAGCACAGACGGTTGCGGTTTTGTTATTTAGCAAGTGCATTTTCTGAAACTTGGAAATCTTTTCAAACAAGCTGTAAAAACGTTTACTTGTTTATTCGGCAAACCAAAATAAAACTTTTTATATATACTTCCCATAACAGGTGGAACGTAGCCAATACAAAGGTTAATTTCGCTTCCATAACTTTAAGCCTGATACACTTTAGGTTATTCACTGAATAACTGGACCCACAAATGAGCAAAAAGTCAAAGAATTCTGAAGACTTTAAATACACTGTATTTAATCTAAAGCTGCTTTTTGTACTCACATAATGGTAAACCTTGCAAATTAGCTAAAAACCTGTTGATTCTCAAAGTGTACTCGGTGGCCAGCAAAACCCAGTAATTATACGTGCGTTCTATTGGACACATGATAAGAAAACAGCGATCCAATAAAGGGCTTTTTGGCCTAAGACATCTGAATGAAATGTTTGCCTCAAGAAGGACCGTCACTATCTACACCACAGTAATGTAAATGAAAGATAAGTTCAACAAAATTAGGCCAACAGCCGCATCCCTGTTTTGTCTTTTTGATCACATTCGTCCTGGTTTTTCACATGTCTTTCGCTGAAAGAACCACTTTGGGGTTCTTGGTCAACAGCATCCAGGTGTAGTCCGATTGTCACTTCGTACAGAAAGGCCCCAATAATTGCTCCAATGTATGGACCAACAATTGGTATCCAGAAAAAGTAGTTTTTTTCGGTGAATGCACTCGTTCCCCATCCTATGTTGAGAGAATAAAAGCGAATTATGGCGTATACGTAACTAGCACAGATCGCCTTCTCCACTACCTGCTAGCAAAGTTCAATTCAAGTAACTGTCGAAAACTTACAAAGTATCCCTATTACGCATATTTCCGATTTGAAAGCTTTACTGTTAAGCACAGTGTAGTACAGTTAGTTAGCCGTTGCGCTGAGATAAAATTTACCTCCTTAATTCCACTACAAATAGGGACCTTCATTGAAATTTTGAATTCTGGATGGCTAAACTATAGTAGGTCGACAAAAGTTGCATCGTTTACATTAGTGACAAACAGCAAAAACTATACCACGCGATTTATGTTCTGTCTTTCTAGTGGATTTTATTTCCCGGTTATCCAGTGTCAGGTTGTTTTTATCAGGTTCGTTTGTGAATTTTCTAATTGTGGTTAAACTTGAATCCGATGAACGGTAACCACTATGTGCTTGAAAGATGATATGTAGACGAAAATTTAGAACTTCACTTAACTAAGGTAAAAAAATGGGTGGCCCAGTGGCAGCTTGAGTTTTCAAGGGGATCACATTTATTTACCTTTTTTTTATACATTCCATTACATTCTATTACATATTGAAAGCTTATGGAAATCATTTACAATAGCAGTTGTAACCTGGCTCATCAGGTTTCAGTTCACAACAGCTTTTAATAATGCCTAATTAGAAGTGAGATAAGCGCTGCGGAAAATATCCATCATTTCGTTAATAGCAATGACTATACGCAGTTATTTAGTCACTGAGCTGATGAAGATGAATTACACTGCTTATTAAAGTAGGTAGTGACCCACCAAAAAAACCAAAACATTTTGTTTCATTTGATCGTAGTTTATTGCTATATGTTTCACTAAACAGACATACAAGTATCCAATGAACCAATGCCTGATTGCATAAGGAGGCAACCAAACAAAGTCCCATTATTCCCACTACAATATGGAGGATGTTTTCTTACCGTCACCTGACTCATTTACTGTATAAAAATCTGTAGTGAATGACATTAAGTGCACTTCACTTAAGCTAGCTCATTATACTTCCCTTTCAACGGCGTCATTTTAGATAGATGAATTAATAAGAAGAGTACGTGATTTGGTTAATCAGTGGTTGCAGTCAACTCACATGATGGCTTTCTGGTTTAGGAGTGTTCAGTGATGATTAAAACGTCGAACGTTTTAATAGAAAGAATTATGGGGAGATTTCGTCTATTAATACTACACTCTGTATGCCTCAATGAAATTTTATTAACCAGAGTGGTAGTGAAAATTTTAAACGAGAGAGAGTAAAATTATCAATCACGCCTTTTATATTACACGGTACGTAAATATATATATATCACGCTGGTTCAGGAGACAGTGTGATAATATTCATGAATCCCTAGTACACGTATTGAATGCGACAAAATTTCGTTAAAAAATTACTTGCCACAAATCAGTAACATGAGTCTTGGTCCAAGGTCTCGCGCAGGATTAAGAGCACACCCAGCGTTCAAAGCAAAGCAACCAACCAGGGTGAAGACCAGGAAACCCAAATAAATGGGATGTAGATAGCTAGGCATTTTCCACCCTTTATAATCGACCACAGCCAATGCACCAGCAGCTAAAATAGCAGTGCCTAAGACTTGGTCAGAAAAGCACGTTAGATGCGACGCCCACGGGTTGGTGACAAAAATGTTTCCTGTGGTATCAATCAGTAACTGGTTATTGTCGCTGTTAGTAGCTCTTTCAAAAATCTTCTCTTGATACACACCAAAAACTGCCAAGGCTCCAACGAATGCTCCAAGCAGCTGACTGACTGTGTAGAAGAAGACACGTTTAAACGGGAGTCTTCCGACAATAGCAAAGGCTAAAGTAATAGCCGGGTTTATATTTCCATGGCCTCCACAACCAGAAAAAAGTACGCCAAAAGCAACAGCCATGCCCCATCCAAGACTGACGGATAAAAATCCACCATGTGCATCACGTCCTTGGTTACCGAGAAATACCTGAGCAATTACACCGCATCCGAAAATGATCAGAATAGCGGTTCCACAGAATTCAGCTAGGCATGCGCGTAGAAGGGGGTGTGAACGGAGACGCAGTTTATCGGCTAGAAAGGACAACTTTAGTCTATACTGAGATGAGTTTGGTGCAGGCATTAGGTGGCAGTGATGGAAACTTTAATTCCAGGCTTACCATTTAATGCATAAGTCAAATACATATGACTGAATTGTCCAATTACATGTCGGTAGTGGCAAAGCTCGTTGGTGATTGGTCGAATAATTCTGGTCGCTGCAGAAGAAATATTAAATACTGGCCGGACGTGTCAGCTGCAGAATCTAAGAGCTATATCTTAAGTTAGGCAGGGTTTTCCTCTTTGTTGTGACAATAGATGCCCTCACTTCAAAACTGTCTCTACAAAACTAAGGACTTTTGGTGGTCTATTGGATAACGGCCGAGATTTTCTACCCTACTTTTAGGAAGACAGTACTTATGCTTAATGTTGCGATACACTTCTTGAAAATTCTTCCGGTAAGCGGCAACACTGTAGAAAAAGTGGGAAAATACACATTCGTAGATGTTTTCAGTTATATCGACGTTGAATTTGCAACCTTATGAATGCCATAATTGGTACAATTTGCAGTTTATTGTGATGAACATTCGAAATGGGCGGAATAACCTTGTGCTGATTTTTTCATCTAACGTTGGGATTTTCGCATAAATCATCATTAAGATGGCACAAGTTAAATTGTACGAAACTTCCCTTGTAGGGAATAAACAAGTTAGCAATCACTACAGAGACAGCCCAACTTACCTTGATAATGTACATTGTACACATGAAAACGGCCTCTACTGTTTCTGTAGGACGAGATAAGCAGACAATCAGATGTCGCTTATGATGCACAATCCGATGTGACTAACTTGATGTTTGACAAAAGCTTGGCCCTATTCGATCGGTAGACCTTTGGTTCAGTCACCCAATCCGAACGATCTACTCTTTCCATTCGAACAGATATATCGAGTTCTATGAATATGGTGGAAGCAGGTGTGAAGTCATATGTTGGAGGTAGCAGACCTCATCTCAATTTATCTACCTTCCTCCACTGCGTCTTCAATAACGTCTTTTCATAGGGTTGAGCTTCTCATAACTGTTCAGGCGCCTCCAGGGTAGATCTAAATACCTCCGTTAGTATTCTCGCAACATCCATGTAGCGTGCATAGACAATGTTACGTAGCCAGGCTTTGTGAGCCGAAAAAGTTGTTACTGATTACTGACCCTTTTTTCTCCATTGACGCACTGTTTTTTGTTCTGTTTACAAGTATACGCTGTATTTAAGCTGGTGGTGAGACACTTAAAACAAGCTTGTTTGCTACGTGTTTATGTGATGCCCATGGTTCCGCGATATATAGCTTGCGGTAAGAATGTCTGACAGGATGACTCTCTCAACTTTGCAATTGCTTCGACAATCGAATGCACAGTTGCCTGTAGGTATACTGATGCACACTGACCCCAAGTCCATAAAATATTATTTGTAGGAGGGAACGGCTGGCATCCGTTGGTTCAGGTAACGTTATTTTGCTCACAGATGTTTTGGGTGCGTAGAAAAAAACTTGATTATCACAAACCACATATTTCTTCAAGAATTGGCGAACGGCTTTGCTCATTAGATTATGCAGACGAGTCAGCTTTTTGTCCAGGATATGTTAAATTTTCTGTTTCAGTCTTGTGGGTATCCACTTTTTTTGAACGAACTAGGTATACTACAGTTTTTGCAATGTAAGGTGGCATAAGCTGTACGTGGTTACTGCGCGAAAGTCACATTAGGCACACAAACAGTTTCATGGATTTTACTAGGCATCGGGTAAGTTAATTTTGGTCACATATCCTAATGTTAGGTCGGAATAGGCTGAAATTTATGGTTAGTAACTCATTCGCGAGTTGTTTGTGCCGTATGTCTCGGGCTAAATAGAGTCACTGAAGCAATCCGGGTTTTAATGCATCTGCAGGAAATATGCATGAACTCAGTCTGCTTCAAGCCCCCAAATGGCATGACAAATACATGTTGTCTTGTAAAGTTACAGTACCACGTAGGGAAGACTGAATTTCTGCGTTTGACCTCCTCGCTGATCCACGGGTTCCACTGAATTAGAGGTAAATGACGCAACTAACTTGCAAATGTGTGAGGGACCACTAATTAAATTTAATAATTTATTGTGTTAGGCTGGTTTCGTTTAGATTAGCAGCACAGCTATCCTGCCCAAATGGGGTTTTAATGAACGCAGCGTAAAATGACACTATCAAGTCTAAATATAAATGACGGTTTAAAACTGTAACTAATTGTTTTTCTTCTCTTCTACTGGGAACTGCAATTTAGAATGACTGAAGTTCGGCGTTTTTTCAGGTGTATCTCCAACGCTGACCAAAATCCAAGTGCGGTTTCAGAAAGTTCACGTTAGTCAGCCCAACATGACCCTCCGGTACATCTTAGTAGCTGTTAAATTGGGGTTGCAGGGTCAGACGAACCTGGGTTGGACTTCAACCAGAGTCTTGTTTAGTTCTGATTAATTTTGAGGATATAGAGAACCCACTACCATTACAACCCTAAAGAAGCTTTTGTCCCTGATAACGTCGACCCAATTTCCCGTCAACTTACAATTCACTGTTCGCTAAGTCTGCGGAGTGTGGGACTTACTGCTAGTCGTCTGAGACATCGTTAAGAACTCCCCAACTACTAAGTTAAGCAAACTTATGAGAACATCTGTCTAGCACATCGTTATCTCTTTGGCAATAGGAATAGTCATAATTTTCACTAGTCTGTTCTAACGTAACATTTACTGAAATTCTGTCAAGTGTTTGTGAGCCGATATATAAATATATATTGTTTGCAGGTACACATTTGATTGTGAGGCATGGTTCAGATATAGCTACTGTGCGGCTCCTAATAAAAAGCCTACATTAATCAAATGGTTTGTTTATGTTCACTCTGTGGTTAAGCGTCCAAATCCACAATCGCCATTCTGTAACTTATAGATTTGTTCAACCTGACCCAAAGTGAGAATAATTTTAATTTAACAGTGTGATCCTCGTTTTGTAACAACGGTAAGGTTGACTGTGACCAAACAACTCAGAGTTCATTTCACGATTGCAACCAATGACAAACACTTATCAGGTGGATCATTTTCTTCTCCAATGAGTAGACTGTAACCGATACGTAAGTCAACAGCAGCTACATAGTGAACAACAGTGCACATATCCTTTGAGCCAAACGCTCCAGCTAATTACATAAATAACACCTGTTTTCATTACCCCCAAAATTATGAACTCACTTCATTACATTTTTTCACCAAATCGGGAAACTGTTACACTATAATGACCGTTCACACTACACGGAGAAGATGGCTGATAGCTTGCAAGCTGCAGATGAGATACTTAGTCTCGTAGTCAGTAATTTCGATGACATTCAGTGCCCTAAATTGATGTGAAAAATCGGTGAAGATAGACAAATACTGAAATAGTCTGCATAAAGGTATTGAAAAAGTACCATAGCTACTTCTAAAAAGTGTTTTTTTGCACATATGATATCATAAATCCCCAAATAAAAGTTAGGTGTGCGAAGCGTGTTTATTCAAAAAGTTCAAGCGATTAAATAAGGCTCCGCATACGGAAGATTTAAAATTGCCTTTAAAAGGCTCAGTATCTTAAAGAATTATAGCTGACATTGACTGTATCCCCTCTTTAAGAAAGCAAAATAAGCCCAAACTAAAGCGTAAGCTGCCTTGTTTATTATGATTACATCTCTTTCCAGCAATTTTTTAAGCCCTCTTTTATACTATACATTGAAGGCAAGTGGCAAGTCGAATTAGTTCCAGTCATATCTGACAAGTTCAAGCAAGCGGCGATATAAGTAACTTTGCACAACCGAGAGATAATCAGAGATTAAAAAACGGATGTACTACAGTTAAATCGTTGCAGGTTAAAAAGCCACTGTAATAGTGTTGCAAGCTCTGAGGTCGAGAAACCTTGTAGAAGAAACAGACAATGACTGTTCACTACGTAATACTAAAGAAAAGGATTGTAAGACGGATAGGAGAAGATTAGCAAGAGACAATAATAATCGGAACGTCCTGTAAAAAAATCTGTTCAAAGACTAGTTCGGAAAAGAAGTATAAAATAGCGCGAAAACGTGGAACAACGGCGACATTCTTACCAAGCCAGCAATGGACCGGCCACCAACTATCTGTGTGCACAGACTGAGGTTCAGTCGATATGCTGACAATTTTTGTAATGTGAAACATTTGATCCAGTTTGGGTTTGAAAATCACTCTGAAGGCGGTAGTTGGATCCAATGGATGTCGAGTTTGTAGATGTTTTGGTATGGCACTTGCTGTATAACCACTATTCAAAATCAAGAGCAGCACTGACAGTTGCTAGTTGATAATTGCAGTCAAGTAGATTTTAGTTCTGTCGACACAAGCAAATCTGAGAACGGCATTAGAGTTGGCGAACTGGCGCATCGAGTCTTTTCTGGATGTAGTTGGAACACTTGTAGTTTCTGCCACCACGACTGATCGAACACCGTTGAGTGTGCAGTTAAATGTTGCATACAGATGTTGTATGAGTGAAGTTAAAATATTGTCACTCCTACACGGTAAATGAAGGCTGACGGGTATACAATTCTTACAGTTGGGACATAGAATACTTTCTAATAAGCTTTATCAAAGACACATTTTCTACCAGTGTTCCGTAGTAACTTCAGCTCAGCTTCTGGTAGATATTCTGTAAAACCACACCAAACTTGGTGAAACAAAGAACTTAGGACTCTCCTTTTATCTGCAGGTACTGTGCTGTCTATGCAGATTTATACTACACTTGTCTAGCCTATGATTCATCCTATTCCAGATTTCATTTAACAATTTGTCTTTTAACTGATCCATATTTGGTAGAATTAGTCCTAGTGGAGCTCCCATTGCAACTCCATCCACTTGTCCATAAAAGTGCTATTCAACGAAAAACGAAAACTGGATGTACACACTTTCAACAGGATGGAAACATTCAGATCGTTCCCATTAACGCAGTTGTGAACGTTTGCGAAACAGTTGTGAATAATTGTTCAACATCAGCGGAAGTCGTCATAATGTGTTTAAGGTTCGTGTTGGGGAGCGGCTTCACGAGAGATCAAAGGCGCTCTTCGCGTTTTATGTGACCACTTTGTAACTAAGGTGTCCGGTCAACTCGACCAGCCACCGGTCATAATAAGGGTTAAGTGGACTAGCCATGAGCGATTTTAGTCTCATGGGTACACACAGCTGATATTATTTGGAAAGTTCGTACATTCGTTGGGTCACACTGGTTTTAGATGGGCCAGCCCAACTTTTCTGGTGTGGACCTTGAAGGATCTTTGTGATCTTCGACGTTCAACGGTTTGCATGGTTTAAAGTTGATCGATGTCGAGAGCAAACTTGAAACTGTCTAACAGGAGAGGATGCCTTTTGCTGATATAATCTGTTTTATTTAGTGACACCACTACAAAACTACTATCCAGTTGGCCCAAGCGTTCTTTTCTTAGGAGATACTGGTGGTCAGTGGACAGTAATTGATAACGGTGGGCGAGATCGGCCAACCAGAATTTGAACCATTGTAAACCATTTGATGAAATGGTCTCTGAAAAACTGAGTTGAACATGTAGTTCTTTGAACTGGGTCTGCGCGTTAGTCGGACGATTCAGTTTTGTGTGAACATTGGACTTCAGCCTGAAGTGCAACGTTTTCTTTTGCATCCTGTTGCGAATAACTATGAATAAACGTTATAGATATTTGTTGACAGTTTTTGAGAAAACTTCAGTAAGCAACAGTGTCCTGCTTCGCTTGTTTCGTTATCACTTGCACTGTGACCGAATACCGTTAACTGCCAAACGTGGTTCAGTGAGCCAAATTTAATTTTTCACCAGCTGGTATTGTAACATGAAAGCCGGCCGTCTTTACTCTGATTGTTTGCTACACTTGCGGACCAACTTTGGGGCAACCTGGAGACACCGGAGGACAGCGTTCTTCCGAAGTAGGGGCCCCAGCGACAGTTCTGCAAAAGGAAACAACAAGAACCAGCATGAGTCAAAGGTCCATTAAGCCATGCACACGACTTACACAAACGAAAACTGAAACGGCGTCAACAAAACAGCAGCACACCGTGTTACACAGTTCAAATTCTACACGTGCGCGCTTGTTGGTTTTGACCTCCAGTTACAGTATCAAAATGGTGTGGGCAACAAGAGGCTTGATAGTCCATCAGCGCGAGGTCTACAGCCGTGTTTAGAAAGCAATGATTGAAACTAATGTTTTAGAACATTTTATAAGTATTCCTTGATTAATTTTATTTGCACATCGTGCTACTTTCATCGCCTCATCTAAAGTTTAGAACCGTGCGCCGGAATAATCCAAACAAGCATTTTTAATGATACTCAACCACTTGAAACACCCGATCCCGACAAAATCAGCCAGTCGATAGGTTTCTATGTGGTTATACATTTTTCACCTACTCTACCATGATTTTGACAGAAATCAGTTACGCTCATATACTTATACGTCTCACTAGTTTCTGCGTTGAGGTGATTAGGTGAGGAACTATATTTTTAGTTTCATTAGTGCTGTTTTCCGCAGAATCATGAATGGTACCATTAAACAAGCAACACTTCGGTCGTCATACGTCTGAAAGCAGCAGCCAGTTTATTCTTCATGGTTTACGACCTCCCACTACTTCCCAAAAGCTTGATCTAACTTACAATACATGTAATCCGTGCAGCAGAAACCGGAATAGGACACCAGTGTCATGTGCACCGCACTCGCGAGCTAGGCCAACCCCTCACAGCTAAATGAGTTAGACTTTTGAGTAACCTGTTCTGGGTGGGGTATCTCAAGGAAAGCTTAATCCCTTTCGTTCAGAAGTCAAATTGTTAGGGCAGAAACTCAAGTTGAAGTCCCTCAAATCAATTTGAGACATGTTTGTCAACCCAAGGCGTTGCCTGTCAGGACACGGAATGTGTGTACACTGTTGAGTCGATTTATCACAGAGTGACTAGAGGACCACACCGCACTGATTGCGGTGAATCAAAAACGTGGCAACGACAGAGTTGCAGCTCTGAGTGAAACAAGACCTACAGTCCAGAGTAAGCTCAGAGAATCGGGTGCTGGGTACACATTCGACTGAAATGGTTACTCAACAAAATGTGTTTGGGAACCAGATAGTTGTTTCGCTGTGAAAGATTTCACCAGTCTCGTGGAGACAGGCGTTTGTGACCGGGTCGAGGTAAGTCCGCAGTATATATTAGGGTTTATAATTTAGTTATGTTTCACATCACTACTACAAAGTGCCAGTTTTACTGTCAGTTTTTTGCCACAATCCCCTTAACAGTAATGGATGACCGACGGTTTCTTCTCAGCAACTCCAACAAGACGGTTAGGCGCTATTCATTAGTCTGGTCAAGAGGCCTTGGATCCCACAGCTTTGGTACAGTCAGAGTAAACAGTGGTCGTCTGCTACACCTATGTACTGTTCACAAGTCGGTTATAGAAAATACCAAATTCTAGCTGAATGATAGCGAGGTAATTATCTGGACTCATCCGCGAAGCGTTCTTCACCATCTGTTTGTTTACGTGGTGGCGTGATACTGCGACGTTCTCAGAAGACTTATCACTCCAAGTAAGCGCGAAGCTAAATATAACGTGAATCGTGAGCTATCAAAACAAAGCTACTTATTCACGGTTCAAAACGCTCACCAAGTGCTGTTTCAAGTAAACAAGTTAGTGGCTGAGTTACCGAAGTAAGCTAATCTAGGATTGGGCTAACAGTAAATCAAAATTTTAGACATTCAACGTAAGTTAAATATTGTCTTTCACTATAGTCCCTTCCCTACTTTTCAGCTTTGCTAAACGGAAAACGCTTTCGAATTTCGAGGAAGAGATTAACAATGAATAGTCGACTGGTTTTCAGTCTTTATCTACGTGAACCACAAACCGTGGGGGTACTTACGGCGCCTAGCGTCCTTCAAACAGTAATTTTCAAATAGTCAAAGTTTGTGTAAACCATTATAATAAAAAAATCGACTGTTCATAGGGTACTATCCTTCATAAACGAAAATGTAGTTTGACAACTGCGAACTAAAAGAAAATAAAGGGAAATTATGTTCGTTCAGGTAAAATCGTCTGACTAGGCAAATTAGGAACCAAACTAGGAGTTTGACCAATACCGAAAAAATCATATACTAAGCTCATCAACCTTGCGGATTTTTAGTTTTTCGTGGATTACTAGTAAACAAGGGCCGATATGCTATTTCATGGTCATTCGATAAAACTGTATTAATAAAGAAACCCACGGCATTCATGGTAATAAAATTCAATAGTGACTGGAATGATCAAAACGTTCGTGAATTTACAGGAAAAATGGAGCAAAGCCATTCCATTCGTAATATGCGTGCAAGTAAGTCACACATGCAGCCGTGTATAAGGATCCCAAATAATGTAACAAACAGTTACATCCAAGGTCTGTCGTGTGACAATCCCGGAATAAAAGCATTATAGCTGTCATACTGTAAAAAGTTTCAACAAACTGCTTCAAATTTAAAGATGTCCCTACTGGTGCAAAGTAACGGTTACAAATTTTACACGTTAGATAACACAGTCATCATACTTAAGCTCTCTGCTCAGCCGGCCGTTTTTAAAAAGAGTTCCCAGACCTGTACTAACTCACCAGTTGTTGTGTACTCTCTCAAGGCAACGAGGTAAACTGCACAGTGGTGAAGCGGCTATGGTTTAGAGAATGAATGTCAATTTGGCCACGCTTAAAACTGAACTATGTGATGCAATGTTCACACGGGTGTCTCAGGACGGTGAGATTCACAAACCAAGTCATGAGTTATCGACTATCTACAACAAAAAGAAACTTCAATCGAATGCCGTTCAAAATAGGATGTTACCGACTGTGATTGTTGTTCAGTTTACGTCAGTCAGCACCATCGACTATTCATCAGTAGCACTTATTGCGGTAGATTGCCCCGAGAGGTAAAAACAGCGCGATTTAAGCATCATAGTGAGGTGACTTTGCAGTATATGGTTTTATATGAAACAAACTTGGAAAATGTTTTTAACTGCAATAAGTAGTAAAGCTAGTGTCACCCATATGTGTGTTATTTGTGTTGGTGCGAACATTATATTTCAGGTGATTCTTCTTTCAGTAAATTAGCGTGCGACACTAGTCTGTCAAATATCCATGGTCTGGAGATAAAAATGAAAGGAAACAGGAAGATTATTTTTGCATTCAAGAAGCGAGCATTCGATATAAATCTGAATATACAAGCATTCTCAGTGAGATATTAACGAAGCAGTTCTTACGCGCCTTTCGAAAAAGACAACAAGTTAGATCATAACTGTTCAATGGAGATAAATTCCACCCAGTGTTAAACGTGTTTCGGGTACCTCCTCTACTTGTCAATTAAAGGGGGCGTTGCAGAAACGTGATAACGGGCTTCTTTGGTCATTCAACATAAACCCAACAAATAGATACAACCAACCAACACCCAATCAACGCGGGAATAACAGAAATAAAGTCCTTTGTGTAAATAGCCAGCGAACTGTACAAGATACTGTAAAACAAAGGACTATTTTTATTTGTAGTAATTTTAAAAACATTTTTAATGGATACATTTACAACTTACTTAGTATATGTTCTTATGCGAAACACATGCTTATTATGAGCACAGTAAGTTTGAGTAAAACAGGAGTTAAGTGCCAATTAAGTAGGCGTAACTTGAAATACTACACTAGTTCATTTCACTTGAACACTTCCGTAGTTATAATTATAAAATACACAAACCACTAAGGCAGCGTGAACAAGGAATCAAAAGCAATTATTTGATGTTTTTGGAAGTAATGTAGTACGTCTTCTTTTAGGATTAGTACGTGTTTTGTTCAGTGGCCATATTTCGAAAATATAACCGAACATACTTTGAAATACCCAACAGTATGAGACAGAGTGAAGCGTTTTAATGCACTGTCATAATTGACTTCGCATTAGAGTAACTTAGGACAAATTACACAAAAATTTGACCGACACATAGTGGTCAATCTTAAAATTGAAAAGAAGCTGCAGATCTTCACTGAACTTCTTGTTTGCCCATCCCTGTATCTGAGGAGAGAAGTTTCGATTTTTTTATTTAGAGCGTTGACAAAAGCAAAGATAGTCAAATATTTGCAAATAAAATTAGCTTCTTGGTTTGTACAGCTGATTTTTATTACTCACGTATATAGTTTTAATCACAGAAGCACTCCGCGACCTGATTGATTTTATAATACAGTTGATATAGCAATAACGCATTATATACCTTTATCACCCATTTTATATGCACCGTTGCACATTTTTTACATTAACCTGTAGCTTGCTGTTCATCCACTTCTTATGTGCTCCACCACTATAAATAGACGAATAAGACACTCAATAACTAACTACTTTGCATATGATACTGCCTAACTTAACAAACTTGAAAAAGGTCAATAATGGCGTGTAAGATGTCTTGCGCATTGACATTTCGTTCGCATCTCATCGGTTACTTTTGCGAAATTAACATACAAATTATATAGTGAGGGGGCAAGCAGATAGGCAAAATCGATCTAGTCATGAGACAGTCAATCAGGTGACCAAAGCGGAAGCAGTAAGATGCAACTGAAGCGTACTGATTATCAAGAACATGAATAAAATTGCTGTGGGTCAAATGGGTAATAGGAGCCCATTACTGTCCCCCGCAAACCTGTTTATTTAACGCTGCCTTTTAAAGGTGATAATGTTCCAGTCCTCATAAAACGTCGTTTAGACGCAGCGCTCAAACGCACCTACAACGCCGCCCGACTCGTCTACGTGGATGAAACTACCCGTGTTCCAACTACACCCAGAAAGGATGTGGTGCCCCTTTTCGCCCAATCCAACATTGTATACACGTTCGATTGTGTCTGTGGAAGCAGATACGTCGGCAGAACTGGGAGCCACCTCGGCACACGTATCAGCGAACACATACCGAAATGGCTTTTGAATTCGGAGGTCGGTTGTGCCGTCAGTGCCATCACAAAGCACCTTTTGCAAACCGGATATTCAGTGGACCCAAAGACTGCCTTTAGAGTGTTCTTCAGGCCGAGACTAAAACAGGCTCTCAATATTGCAGAAGCTGTCTGAATACATCGGCTGAATCCCACCTTGTGCGCCCAGAAACATTTGGTGACTAGCCTTGCGCTGTGCTGGTTAAAACGCAACTAATACACTTTGATTCCACTTTATCTTCGTGTTTTTATTTTTTCTAAACCCAAACCTTTTAGACCCGTGTATTCTTCTTCATACCATCTAACTATTGTTTAATTCTGTTTGATCCGTATAGATTTTCTAACCCTATCTCACCAATTCCACTTAATTTGTATGGATTTTTGTTTTGTTTCGAACCATCTCTCTCTCTTCGGACACCTATTACGCATTTGACCCACAGCAATTTTATTCATGTTCTTGATAATCAGTACGCTTCAGTTGCATCTTACTGCTTCCGCTTTGGTCACCTGATTGACTGTCTCATGACTAGATCGATTTTGCCTAGCTGCTTGTCCCCTCACTATATAATTTGTATGTTAATTTCACAAAAGTAACCGATGAGATGCGAACGAAATGTCAATGCGCAAGACATCTTACACGCCATTATTGGACTTTTTCAAGTTTATCAGTGGGAACCAGTGTTTCTAACTTAACAAAATCGATCATGTTTGGCTTGTCACGTGATTGCAGTCGACGGTTATCTTACGCCAAAAAGAAACAGCAATGTGCACAAAAGACTAGTGAGCCAAGTAGTAACGATAATGGTTAAAAATGAAAGGTGTGATGATGTCAGAGTTCACGTGTGTACAGTGATCCTTCCTTCTTGTGCAACAATTTAATTCGTCTGATCATAAGGTTAAGCGTTGTTACTGACCTTTACCAAATAAGGAAGCGTTGTAAGGAATGTAAGGTTACGCAATTTGGGTTCGCTTGTAACAAATAGCCTGACGAATATGTATGTGTTACCTGTGGATGTGACAAAAAGAAATTACGCTACAGTGGTTAAATTGGATTATGCAAAAAGTTAATAAAAATCTGAAAATTCCATAGTAACGTAGAAGTTGTTATACAAACTACGTTTCATGAACTGATTGTGTAGTCCAAACTATGGTTGTCAGCGTCAAGAGCTGATCATCAACTAGCTGGATAAGAGTTGATAAGATCACGAGGTCCTAGCATCAGTCATCAGCTAAAACGTGCGTCCACTCAACCTAAACATTTTCATAACCTGCTGGCCCCAGTTGATCGTGCTTCATTTACTCCGATTCATTCGATCAACCACTGTTTTGTTTAAGTGCTATGACAGTAGATAACGCGATCATATTAATCACAAACACGACACAGATGTTCCATTTGATATAAACAACTAGTCTTAACTATTATTATTTGACCTAAATCAGTTTAGATAACTAGACACGGTTTCGTCTTAAGCATGTTTCGATCCAGCGTTAAACAACGTGATTATGACAGTCGAAAACAAGGCACAGTTGTCTGACTTGACAGAGACACTTTCATACATACACACTCTTGTCAAGCGGATACCAGATACCCAGTGCTGCTTATTTATATGTTGATAATGTTAAAGGTACGTGAACGCATATACTGGGGGAATTTCGTGTCTTGAAATGTACTATGCCAGATTGTGCAGTGTCACCTCAATCAAAACGCGCACCAAATCAGCTATATATACAACATCCCAAACACTTGGATAGACAATATCAGTGACGGATGTTTTGATTAAATTGCCAGTGGCTGTCGGTACACTCTAAGGTCACGCGAGATTGCAAACATAAGTAGGTTCAGCGGTCTGTATGTTTTGCCAGCGATAACCGTGCATTGTGATCTACGTCTCTCTTCAGTGCAATTTAGAATAGCGGCGGAGCAACTTTTACCGAAAAGCAGTCTAGTTTGAAATTACGTCACTTAAAATTACCCCCATTTTAAGGAGATATTTACATGCCACCGCGGATTTTTCTTGTAATATTTAAACGCCATTGATAATTACTCCGACGTTTGAGGATAACAAACCGAGTATTGTCCACAATGTACCACAGTGGTAAACGCGTAACCACAAATTTGATCCTTTTTGCAAACATCTGGTTCCAATGACTATCACTGAAGTGCTGAACAGCTGATACACCTAGCTGAGTCTCGAACAACACACACGCCAAAGAATCGGGCTTACAACCGTGGATAAGTGGCAGATTGATGTGCAGAAATGTATCCCCTAGATCAGGAGATCTAAAGAGAGTAAAATTAGTCTTTTGTTAAGTTCATAATGAATGCCAATTACTTTATGGGCAATTTGTATTACCAAGAACAGGCTATGTCGTTTACGTTCGAAGATATGTTGGTGGTTCTGACAAGTAGAAGGTTTTATTATCCTGTGAGTACTTCTTCTGTTTTTATATACACTTCCAAGTGTAATGACTTCAACAATACAGTTATGTTAGCTGGAATTCGTAAGACTTTTGAACATGATAGATAAATGTCTAATTGGTTGATTTGATGTCGTTTCGCGTTGCGAAACAAGAGATCAATTTACCCGCCCTACTCTTCAAACCTAATATGGTAGTGACATTTTGACATACAACTTTTAAAACAACAATACATATTCAAGTAATTTATTATATGTGCTGTCATCATCAACATCACAACGGCTATGAGCCTGACCAGAAGTTACCGTAGCTCGGGTGGTCGTTCACCTCAACCCTGAAGTGGAGTGCCCTAGAAAACGTAAACTACATGAACAAAAAAGCACCTTTTAAGTGCCGTTGCGAATTTATAAAAGATCTGATTGTGAAAAATCTGGGTTTTTGGTGGATCTCATCCAGCGACAGAGGCAGCGTGTCTAGATGCGGCCAGTGCTGTACGAGTTGAATCACAGTGTAACGCTGGAAGATAAGAAAATCAGTTAAGCATCCAACCCATTGCGTCATGCAGAATCCCCCAAATGACCCCGGGACTGATCGCCCGAGCAGAATTTCCCATGTATTTTACTCTAGACTTTACCAACCCTACTGATTGGCATTGCAATTTCATTTCTAATGAGTTGGACTGCTTTTAAAAGTTAAAACGGAAGCAACTGCGAAAACTTTGAGCTTCCGTTGAATTCGTTCCACTTATCAATGACGTCATTCCAGTGTTACTCAGTGACATTGGTAGATTCCAATTCAAACTACTTGAGAAATCCTGTTTGAACAGTTAACCCCTTGGTTCGTTTGATGGGTTCTTTATGGCGCAGCCGGTTGGATGGGTAACCGAGTTTAAGTGTGGAGTTGCAGTGGCCTGACACTGTAACCTGGCTGGTAGAGTACGTATCGCGCCTGGGCATGCTGCTTTTGTCGCTGGAAGGGATACAGTAAAAGATAAGACGTTTCATAGTTGAATTTCCTCTAAGTTATTAAGTGTGTCACGCGGCAGCTTACGATAGTTTGACTCACCGAATTATGAGCACTCCCGTGCAAACTGTCTGTTACTAGAAGGCATATTCTTCATGATATAAATCAGAGTTTCATTACAGCACGCTGGTGCAAATGCGAAAAGGTGTGTAATGGTATACTAGTGATTAGGCGTCCATGTATGACAATCCCATGTTGCTTACTGTGAAGTCAATGACGTACTGATATACACAGTTCCCTTATGTTATCAGAGCTCTAATCTCTGCAGTAGCAAGGATACTAATAAGCTCTAGCAAGAAAAACTCCACTGTAGTAATTCTTGAAAAGAGTTCCGTGAAGGGTTTATGTGACTAGAAAAGCCGCGATCAACTTTGAATGGTAATCACTTCATGTTTACTGAAATTCCCCCGCTACTAAGCAGTAATCAGAAATGTCGCTCACCCTGTTTGACTATTACAGCGATTAAAACTTGGAGAAAGATCGATTGGATTTAACAGAACAGCTACCATGTCTTCTCCAGGGGCGACAGGCCAATCGCAGTGTCACTGACAAATAAATGAGATTAAGTGTTTGTATATAACTCGGTCGTTACTAATGTAGAGTCACTGGCACACTTGTCGATACAGTTGTCTCATATGAATTCAGAATGAGGTTCAGGGCCCGGATATCTACTTCTGACGAGCTCTAACAAAGGCAACGCGACTTCACTTCGAAACAGAAAGGCTAAAAGGCTACATAAAAAGTGAAATCTGTCATCAATTTTGAATACAGTTGAACTTAATTAAAAGTAAATCTTTACCTTTTAACGGTAGCTCATTAAAAACTCGGATTATCTTACTTTAACTCCTGTGTTTCTCTGCATTCATAGCTGTTCTCATTAAAATCGGTGCCAAGTATCTTTTTTCCAGAGGAGTAATTTAATAACACTACTTTTCGACATTCAAACTCGAACATTTAAAAGCAAACCCTAGCCTCTAAGGTATTGGATGAATGTACCATTTTCTTGTATAACTTTCATTTTGGTTCCACATTTCGGGTATTTCACTCACAGAAGTACTTTGGTTTTAGTTGGCAAATAGTGCATACCTGTGTAAAATATACTAATCGATTTACGGACTGGATAGGAAATCAGATCATGTGGATGCGTGTAGCACACGTGGTTTGACATTAAAATTAACACGCTAATCAATAATCTCTTTCTCGCACACAGGTCTACGCGGGGAAAAATAACCCTCATTCTGTGTACAACTTTCGTTCTCTTTAACGCCATGTTTTAGGTGACCTTTCTGGTTTTCTTGAATGTCAACCCGTATGGTTCATTATATCTGGTTATCGTTAAACTGATTCCAAAAATTTCAGCTCTTAAAAATCGCATATCAAAAGCCTCACAAACAATTTCAGTGATTCTTTCGTTGCGCACGCTTAAATTTTAATTTAATGTTCACTGAAAATAGAACAGAATGTGCTGTTACTGTTAGCTGAACGGCGCAATCGTAATATCACCTAAATTATATTAGCACCCGAAGGTCTTCGGAGAAGGCGAAGGCTGTGGTACGGCTCAATTATTACTAGCACTCCTGTTATGCTTATAGCACGCAAAATAAAGGGTTTTTAAAACACAAAATGCCACCAATGCAACTTCTAAGAAAAAGTGGAAAGTCATTGATTCACACAGTCACTGCCGGAGCATATCTTATAACCAGTTTCGTACTGAACGTGTTGATGCACTACTATCAATAGTACTCCTCTGAATGAGGCTGAACGAATGCAACTTTTGTTTCCGTATAAAAATAATGAATACATATACAGGATCGGTATTACGGCCAGTCACTAAAGCTTTTGACAAGTGTTGCGTGTACATGCCATTTTTTGTCCTATATTATAACTGTAGCAACTATTTATAACAACCATTTTGGATCAACCTGACTTATTAGTACACCAAGAAATTAATTGGTATGCACACTTTAGCATTGCCCGGAATTATAGATGAAGTTTTATGCTACCCTATGTATATCTAGTTATCGAAGTTTTTACGCAGTCATCAGCAGTTGTGTTAGTATAATTAGGCGGTTTAAAGCCCTGTAGGCTTCCCGTACAAATCTACTAAATGTTTTAGGGAATGTTTTCGACCGTCATTTCTGTTGATTGTTGAACATGGTTTCAGTAATCACTATTCATCGGTATTATAGGTTTGTATTACACTATCTGCGTAGTAGTTGAATAATACTTAGTCTTAGAAATAATAGCTCTATATCGGGCACGTCGAGTGCACACATTTCACAAACACTGTACGGCATACCATGGATCGGTGAATGCTGGTGTTGGATCTTCAGGAAATTCAAAATGCACATATAACTGTTATCATGTATTTTTCCGATGACGTTAAATTTCGTACAGAGCGTTTGTGCATGATGCATGTGAACTCGGACAAGCATTTCGAAGCTTTTGAAAGTGATTTCTGAATACTGGTTCAAAAACTAACCAGTCTCACGTGATAATAAACAATACTGATAGTGAAGTAAATTGAGGAGGTTGATTACTGCCTATCAGTTAGCTACTAAACAGGAGGTGTACAGTGCCATGCTTATCACGTAAAGGACCTGACAGTACCTGCAGTACTGGCGGGAATGTTTGTCCTTGTTAAAGTTGAGTGAACTCAAAAAGTTCACGATTAGTCACAAATGCAAAGTTTCTGTCTTCTAGAAAATGACAAAATTGTTTGTTGGACGAATAGATGTTCAGGATCTCACAACCAGACGAGCCAAAATTAACTTGCAAGTTCGGAAACTTCAAGGAAGAAATTGAAATCGGTAGTGACCATTTGTCAATGTGTTAAGGAAGAGCGGAAGTGACGACATAATTTGGCGTGATGACTGGCAGTCAGCCAAGCAGCTTATTCCTGATTAAAGTGTGCGACGGCTGTTTCATGCTGTCTGCTTTACTTGCTTCCGTGAATGCGTGTAGCACCCCAGAACTTAAAAACTGCCTCAGTTAATGACGCGGGTGTGTCAATCAGTGGCTTCAAAAGCGGTGGGCAGTGAGAAGTGAAACGACTACAATGGAACTTTGTGTTTCTTGAAATAATAGGGAAAAAATGTGTCTATTGCGCCTGCATCTTAATGTCCAGGGTACTGATGCTACTTTGGGCCATGTAGCTCGAAAGAGGTTGAGACAACAAAAATCACTCAACTGAATTGATGAAATCCACCGTTTGTTCAACCGTCCTCACGGTGAACTAATGGGGTGTCTTGCTTGTTAGGACTACAAGTGACCAATACATCATCCAGCAGAAGGAAAACAAATCTGGCTGCATACAATATACTGTGTAAAACTTGCGAATGTTTGAACGTTATTTCAAAAGCCCAAAGGCCATCTGAGGGACAGCCCAAATGAAGCTGAGATGACAGTCTTCCTAAATTTTTCGCCTGCTACAGAATCTATGCAATAAACTTTGCAGGTCAAACTTAGGAATAGTACGTTAAAGATGACGTGAGAATGGATAGCCATGTATGCGAGTTCCAATTTCACGAAACAAAATCACTCTACTAATACTTTTACAGTAATATAATTTTCAATCTAAACTTCACGTAACACGTCAGCTTCACAATCGGCCAGACACTACACCTCAACGGTACCAGTAGACAGACTATGGATTTAGTGGCAGGTAGAAACTATTCAAACGTGTAACGAACTAAGACGTTTCCGAAAATAATCTGTTATATTCCTAAACCTCATTTTATCTTACCACAACCTCCGCTGCACTATTTGTTATCCCTCAAGAACTCTTAACATTAGCATTGGTCGATTCCTTTTTTTAATGGTAAAAAATTGGGGATAAAGTAAAAAGGTACGTGCAAACATAAAAACCATGTGGCAGTCTGGGGGCTATCAAAAAAGTTAGGGATCATCTGGAATGATTAAGGTAGGTGTGTGTCCACAAATCTCTTCGTAGCAAGGATTGACGGGGAATATCAAAAGTTCTGGAACGATTGTGTAGCATCAAATTCACAGTAAAGGGTTCTATTGTCAATGATGAGTTGGCGGCATCCGAGACGGATTAGCCTGTCACAGTGACCGAAGCCAAAGGACGCCTGCGCTTTAAACCATCACCCCAAAGGGCTTGCGCTGCACCACTTGCGGTTCCACTCGCACACCACGTATCCGGTGTAAACCCGAAGAGATAAGACCAGTAGGTGTGAGTGAGACCTTTGTGTCCAGCCGGCTAATGCTAGTTGGCCAATTGAATGGCTAACAGGAAAAGGAAATCCTTATCTCTCGGAAAATAAACAATGAGATAGACTGCAATGACAAGATCTATACCAGGGAGAAAGGGGTGTAGAATGTAATACGGGAAGCATTTCACTATACGAGTGCATGCTAGTGCATTCCAGAGAGGATAAAGTTTGGAAACGAAACTCAAAGTTGAACTACGAAAAGATCAAGCGAACGATCCATCATTCAATACACCAATAAAGCCCAAGAAAAGAGTGAGCAGAGGATCGCAGACACCCACGTTTCTGAAAAGAGGAGCAGCTTAGTTACCAAACGATCATGGTCTTGGTCGG
>LUCH01002888.1:14041-24068 GCA_013368495.1 Paragonimus heterotremus
ATATATATATATATATATATATATATATAGGTGATGAAATGGCCAAGGGCAATGAAAACCTTCATTGTCCCGGTGAACGAGGTTGTTAGATGCTTTCTATCTGCTTGGTGAGTTCGCGGCTATCCACACCGTTGGTTGGAAACACTATCCGACAAAGCGGTGTCGCAGTCAATAGTGAGCCTGTGTCGGTAAAATTGTTGGCTTTCCCTTTTCACAATGCTTTATCATCATCATCATCATAGACAGCAATACATCAGTGGTTCACACTGATGCTTAACTGCTACACTGCTTCATTGCTCCCATTGTTCTATTTATATTTTTTCCTTACATTTTTATCTGCCTATTTCTCTACTACTCCGTGGACCACTGTTAAGACTAATGACAGCCCGATGCACAGTACCGACGGGTACGGCTCAAAGCTAAAAATGTTAGTGATCAACGTAGTGAAGACTTGTCTTAAATCTTACAATCCCTGTCCACGATTTTTGTTATTCTTCATCGGCTTCATTCTCATTCTTTTGGTGCCTTCTACACATTTGTGTACTAGCGACAGTGTTCGCCGTTTCAAGTGTGGTTGCCCGCTGTTTCCCACCTCAAATGCACGTACTTTCCCCCCCATATATATACATTTCAGTGAAACCCATGAAGAACCTAACCCGAGGTTCGAAAGTTCGTGGGAGGCGTAAGGTCGTCAAATCCGGTCAGAAGATTGTTTCTTGGGCTCGTAAACAAAAACAGAAAAGTAGTTTTCATTTTTATCTTCTTGATTCCTCATCTTGTCAGCCTTAGCCCCAACTGGGGGAATCTCATTGAGAGTACCTCTGTCCTGTCCTCTGATTGGTTGTCTTGGGAATGGACACGTGAATGGAATCGATTTATCACATGTCACTTTGTCTGGTTGTCCCTCTTACCACAATCTTCCTTTTGAAAAGTGGGCTGAAATGCGTGCACGCGAAGATGGTCTTGTATCACCGGTTCAACTTCGGTTAAATCACGATGTCAGTCCAACCACCTCTCCAAGCAAGATTGCAAAGTTACCCCACTTCGTCGAACGTTCACATCAGCTGCGCACGACGACCAAAGAACCGATATTAGATAAGTTAGCATCTCCGATGGAACTCTATCAGTTCCGATGTGCTCAGCAACGATTGGTTGCTGACAAAGTGAGTCGTTGTTCTTTTTGTACAATACATCAGTATCTCAATAATTTCTAACTGTTCTCGTTGGTTTTGCTTTATGAATCGTTATCCGTGGCTGATATATTAAATGAAAATCTGAACTCTAAGTTTTAGTTAACACGGGACACTTTTGCCACCCGTAATAATATCCCCAGCGTGTCTACCTTTCGTTCTAGCAATCTAATGCTTCACTTTAGATTCGAAGTGTACCAGTGGCACCGACGCTGACACGACCAACTATGATCCCTGTTTCCTCGACTGCCCCTGTCCAGACTCGGACATTAACAGTATTCATACCACATGTAACCTAGCACGCAATACGGCAGGTGACGTCCTATATACATTCATTTTAATAGGTATTTGATTTCTGACATACCGATGTAGTTTTCCTTGGTCGAGTAACGTGATCCGGCTTAGTGTGTTGGCTTCATACAGTGGACGTGACCTTTAAGGATCCACTCATGTTTATGGCATTAAGCGACTGACTACTTATTTGTTATGTTTAGCTGAATCCTAACCTGCGCGTCGACTGGTTGGCCATCTATTTTGACAGCTAGGTTGTGTTCATGAAACTGCTTCCGGTTAGGCTGTTTTAATATTTTCGACATTCTCAGGGTGAAATGTACACAAAGAGCGTTGCATTTGTCGCTGGTTTTGAACCGTTTGTACGTACAAAGAACGGAGATTTCGGTGACTGAACATACTAAGTCGGATACAGGTTTATTCACAGTGGAATAGCCAGAAGCGAGGAGTAAAACTGAAATAATCCCTTCTGGAATCTGAGTTAAAAGCACTTTAATATTATCACCTCTTTGCCGTAGAGTGGTGCGCTCGTATATTTTGGATCTACATATGTGTGATTGTGCATACTGTGGAAGGCATTTTCAATCTGGACACCCGCCTTCCGAAATCTTGCGTAAGGATATGACAGGCGTTGGACTTAGTCAGTCTTGACCATAGTTTACATTAGCAAGCTACAACCACCACGTTCATATTGTATTACAATATTTTTTTCCTCGGAGGGCCGGTGGTTTTTAATATACATGGATTGGTCCTTGTCATTAGTTATGGATGTTTTCACAAAACACTTAGAAAACTTTTTCGGAGGTTGTTTTTCGTGTGCGCTTAGGTGCAGCTCGCTTGCAGTAGCAGGTCTGCGGATTCAAAGACGCTCGGTAAGATCCAAGTGTTCTGTTGGAATGTTTGTAGTGATTTTACCATCGATAGGTAAATTTTGCAGACGGTACACATTCTGAACCCAACCGAAACTGGCGTTAACTATTCACTACTTATGTTGTGTGCATGCTTTTGTGGCATCAATGGTTGGTGAACCCTGGTGGAATGGGCCTCGCAACGACTGTGGAAAAAGAAATAAAACAAACAAGTATGTATCAAAAGCTTACTAGGCTATGAGCAGCACATGTGCTCGCGGTAGTCTAGTAGTAACGACGTCTATCTACCGATCGCACTGTCGCGGATTCGGACTCGTTTACTGTGACGATTCCTACTTGTCAAGTCCACGTGTGTTCCCGTGTGTCACATGACAGCTAACACCTCGTGATGTAAATGTTGCTAACGCTTCTTTTAAAATTCACGTTGCGTCATGATCGACCGGTACCACCACCTGATCTTTTAATATATTCCAGATAACGGCGGTAAAACATAGACTTTGAACTAGTACCGTTTTAGTTGAACCCCAGTCTTGTATGTTCTTGTTGGGATCAGCTCGATGTTATCCTGCGTTTATGTTATTTAATGTGTTGCATAGCAGAAAATACTGTTTTCTGACCAGTCTGAAAGACCTGTGTTAGTTTTCCTATCTGTAGGTCTCCAAAAACGTTTTTTATTCATTCACATTCCACAGGAAAACGAAGCGAAAGAACACTTAATATTATGTGCTCGCATTGCCACCCGAATGGCCTCTGACGATTCCGAACGAGACGATCCGCTCGAAACCCTTCACTCTACATCCACCAACGGCAATGCGACTCGGCCCCATTCAGGAGAACACATCGGGCTGGCTATGGAACAGCGCATTCGCACAGTTTGTCTGGGGGACTGGCATCTGGAGCCAATCTATTCAAGTGCATATCCGCCGGATATTGCATGTTTGCCCATCATTTACGTATGCGAATATTGCCTGACTCCAATGCGTTACTGTGTGAGCAGCGAACGACATCGAGTAAGTCGGTCCTTTGTGTGTGAGCGATGTATGAAATCTGATAGAGATAGGTGTTTGGTTTCAAATTTGCCTTTCTTTATGTTCACTTGTTTCCACCTGAGTGTTGATCCCATTTATGCACACTCGACTGGGCCAGCTGATGACAAAAAACTCCAAAAGAAGGAGTTTCACGACGGTCCTGCAAGGAAGGAGACGATATGTGAACACGACTTTATAAGACTCTAGTACATTACCATGATCTGAGTAACCAACCACTCATGCACTGTACCACAATGCGATAACGGTGTTGACGATGTCACCTTCAAAGTGAATTTATAAAAACAAACCGCATGCGAGAAGATTGTGTTGTGGTTACTGTTGAAGGATTTTTAAGGTTGATAATCACTATCGACTTTCACTGCTCTTCCTCATATTTGGCACTTGTAAAACTAACAGAAATAAAACTTTCGGTGCGACTTTTAAGCCACCGATAATTTTGATTATTGCGTATGGGTTGAACTGTGACCACTCGGTGGACTAAGCATTCTATCAAGCTTACTGCTCCTCCTTTCTCTTTGCACATTATTTTCGTTGAACTCATCATTTTCAGTCCAGGAAAGTTGTTGCCAATCAACGTAATCATCGCCGACTGCTCATGTTGTGAATTTTTGGTTTGTTTCAGTTGTCCCCTGGTCAAAACATCCGTTGTTTTCAATCAGGTTGCCAGTTCAAATCTTGCTTCTAATCTGTTTAACCATGCCCTTGAGGGCGATAAAAAAAAATACTTCACCGCTCATAAAGTCTACAGCTCGTGACTGACTTGATGTACGTTAGATATGATTTAATATTCTTGTTCTTGAGTCCAGATAGCTCTGTCTCCAAAATCAAGTAAGCATTATTGACTGATCGATTGACCGATTAATTGATTGGTCGATGTGGAACACGTTTTAGCGTAGACCGAGTCGTAGCGACAACTTTGGTATTCTAACAGCGCTGAACTGACGTGCGACCGGGGACATCACTGATTGGACATGATTGGACGTTTCCTCACTGTTTGAAATTAGTTTTCAATCAAGTATTTCATTAGCCCGTGTTTTAAACTAATCAGCACCTTCATAAACAAAGTTGATTGATTGAACTTGTTTTATTTGCATTTCGTGGAAAGCGAAGATAGCTTCGATAAGTTTAATCTTGGCGGTTGCCACCTTAAACTAGATAGCACGAGCTTAGTAGACACGAATCGTTTCCTGTACTCATGTGTGGTTTTCCATCACCTTCTGTTGGTCTGGATTGATTCGACCCACTTCAGGTCGTCGGTTTGCTCTGGTTGCTGTCGCAAGAGAACGGTAAAGTTGCTACGGTGTAACTACTTTATGATATGCACCTTCAAGCAAACATCCGACGTTGGCTCATCGAGTGGAATTAGTCACTAGCAGTCAAGCTGTTCCCTACTGGACCATCAACTACTGTATGAACATCATTTGTGAAACAGAGGTCTATATACTCGTATAATTAGTTCACATCCCGTTAGTATGGATAAACGCAGTCCATCTCACTGGCTATGGCCACAAAGGCACGAAACGGCAATTGTCATCTTTCACGTTACTTGCCCCAAAACGGACTCTCCATTGTGACTGGTTTTACCCTTGTTTGAACTCATAAGACAATGTGATAATCTGAACGCGATTCAAACTTACAACCTTCTTGATACAAGTCGAGCCCTCATCCGCTAGATCTCCACTTCCATAAACGTCGTCTGTGATTATTTGGAAATGACCGACTAAAATGCTTACCATCATTTCAACTGCTGAGGTGGATTTACAGCGAAGAGTTGTTCCGTAAATTGGAATAATCAAAATTGCACAAGTTAGAGAATCCTACAATCCTCATGTACACATGACCCTGTTTTGGGCAATAGTACAAGAGCACAGGGTAAAGGAAGAGTTATCCAGCTGAAAACAAAACAAAGGGTACAAGCCATGGAGGTATGACTCAAATTGAGGCTAAATAAACTTGAACACAGATAGAAAACTGTGACCCAAACGTGAAGAACAAGCTTGAAGCAAACTGACCTCAACAGGTAATGACTTGCTGGCATTGGCCTCAGAGTTCTTACACAACTTCAGCGCTGTCCTGCTGGCTATGTTGATTGAAGATTCGGACCAGCATTACTGACATATGCTCCAAATCGTTGCTTAAAGTCATCGATTGATTGCATCCTCATGACAGACTCAGGCAGGACAATCAAGATTGGATACATTATAACATTTAAAGCACTTTTTTGCATTTAAGGCTACTCACTTGGCGTTGAAGTTTCAAGCAGTTATCTCAGAAACAGTGGTTCGTACTAAGCGTAAGAATCTTTCTTAGGAGATGTAAGGTTTTGTCGGTCAAACTCAGGTCGCCTTTGACTTGGTGATAGTAGACAGAAGACCGACCCAGGTTATATTTTTTAAAACAAGGTGAACGAAGCGATTAAATGAATTTTCGTTGCCCAACACTGTACTCATCTAATCATATGAATGGCCTTCATAAAAAGGGATAGACAAACTTGAATACGGAACTCAAAGTGAGGGTGTATCAGTGAGATGAGCATCATGAGAAGGCCGTCTAATCGAAATATCCCTAACAGACTGGTTGGTATCCTGAAGGTCATGTTAGCCTTTTTCGTCATCAAGACGCAGTTAGGAGACAGGCTGAGATCTTCTGAAGCGAGTGTTCCTAGATCTGGCTCGCCTCCTAAAATGTAATCAGCCCACGAGCAATGGTCATCACGCATCTCTTTTCATTTACAGGAATCAAATAGGGGACGCTGCGTTGTGTTCCATCGTTACAGATTGTCAGAGTCATTTCATAACTTTTCCCTTTCAGCAGTACTATCCAATGTTCGCCACATTTTCTGGTTGTCTGCTTGCAATAGTATCGCGAAACTTACCGGGTGTGATAGTTCAAGGACGAACAAGAGGAACAGTAGCTGGCCTAGAGTAAAACCCTGGGCTGCATCGTTAATTTCAATTTGTTGGTCAGGGAGCACGCCATTAATCCTTGTATGAAAACGACGGTCTTTCAGATAATCTGAATTACAAAAGTAAAATACAATCGACACCCTACCGCTAAAGTTTCACACACAGATATGTGTTATTTAACTTTGCCGAGGTCTTTGGAAAAATCCAGAGATATGCCACGTACTGAATTGCCTCTGTGAGTGGTTTTTGGCCCCTTGCCCTCTGACTTCAAGTAGATTGGTTAGGCATGAACGTCTTTTCGGAATCCATATTGTTTATCAGACAATATCTTGTGGTGTACAGAGTAAGTCCCTAACTGATCTTCATTTATGTTTCCCAAATTTTTTTTATTTAACACGTGACCAGGCAATTTACTTGTGGTTGATAGGTTTATCACAGTCACCTTCCTTAAAAACGATGGATGCAATGTATGTATTTCGGAATTTTAGACATTTGTCCTGGTCTAAAAAACGCTAAAATAACTCACTTAATGACTCTGATGGCTTTTCTGTGCATCTTTTAGTACCGCTTCGGAAATACAAGCAGGGTCATGTGAATTGTTATCAAGAAGCACCTCTAGAGCTTTTGAAACATGATACTTGACATGATAATTTTAGTCATGAGATCATCAGAAGTAATATTACTCTTGGTAGCGACTTGCATGCTTCCTTAGCTGTTAGTAAAGACGCTAGCCTACTGATCTCCGTAAATGTCAACCATTTCTAGAGTAGGGGTGAGAATGCTCTCTTCATCACAGTTGTAGAGTCGCAAAACCAATTTTGATGCGTTTAGCTGCAGCACTGTACAGTCATTTCGGATTAATGGTAAAAATTTTTATCAAGCTTGGTTGTTACTGGTGTCTATTTTTTCGCAGTTCTGCTGTTGCCAGATTGCGAATACAGCAATAAAGGGGCTGACTTGAAAGTCTATGAGAATGCGATAGCTGCGATCATTTGTGAGTGATGTTCAACTTACATACGCACCAATAATAGTCAATAGTAGTCATTCCCAGCTGATACTTATTCAGCGCGAACCGCTTGGAAACGGGTAGTTTTTGTGCATCACCTAATCAGATTTTGCCGTCTGTGTGGTTACGGAAGTTCTACAGAGACGTATTTATTGACGATTACAGTTGTTGTGATCTCGATAAACTATCAACTTTCGTCCAGTGACAGGTCGGTTTTACCTTCTACCCGACTTGTATCATCCAATTTCCTTGTCAGGTTTTTCTTCAGTTGGCTTTGTAGTAGTTCCGAAACAACGCATGGATGAAACTAAGTGCATCTGACTTGTCAGGTCGAAAGCTGTGACCCCGTGGTCACTGCGACCGAGTGAGGCGTTGATGCAGTCTATTCGCTCTATGCGGCTCACTGGTCGGGATGTTTATCTTGGGTAGTCTGTAAGAAGTCTGCTGACAAATAATGCTTCGAACGTTTCCCGTTAAATTGACGTTTATGACCGTATCATCAAAATCGAATTCTGGGGAAATTGAGTGTTCGTGAGTCACGCTGGAACTAAAATCAAGTTCAAGATGATTACAATTACTGATAAGCAGAACTGGTTAACGTCATGTTGAAAATGGTTTACGTATGGCGTTATTCGACCGCTCATTATTGATCACTGGGGCGGCCGAAAGACGGTAGATTATACCGGTCAGACAGGATGACGTGTCAGTGAACTATGGAGTACGTCATACTGTTTTGAAAGAGTTAAGAGAGGTTGGTTGGTGGCATCCGTTTCGGATCAGCCTGTCACAGTGACCGAAGCCAAAGCAAGTCTGTGCATAGCTGTCATCACAATTGGCTTGCGCTGCACCATTTGTGGCTTTACTCACACATCACGTATCCAGTGTAAACCCGAAGGAATAAGACTGGAAAGTGTGTGAGCGAGGTATTTGTGTCCAGCCGACCAATGCTGGTTGGCCAATTGATTGGCCAGCATGAAACTGAAACTCCTATTTCTCGAAAAGTAAACAGAGAGAGACTCCAACTGTAAGATACAAACTGTCAGTGCACTCTAGAGAGGATCTGGAAAAAAAGCAAAATGTAAGGTTGGGCTGGAAGAAAACAGATAAAACATTCGTCACACAATACACTAACAAAGCTAAAGAAATGAAAAGGTCACAGATATCTAGGCTTCTGAAAATGGGAGCGAGTTAATTCTAAGCGACGGTGGTTGTTGGTTAATGTGAACAAGAAAAAGTGGATATAACTGAAATAACACATTTGACCCTAACATGCTCGTTGTCTCTTGGCCAATGATATACTATGAGTATGCTGGTGACCAACTAATCCCAAACAGCCGGCACATTCGCTGCCGCACACATTGCAGTGCCATATAGTCATGTCATCACGACCTATGGCACCGATGGTTCTTTTGCGTACCGCGCACTTCTGTTCACGGTCGTGCAGTTGCTGTTCATTGAACTTGCGGGCGCCCGTCCGGACCATATTTCACCAGACCGTCCGCTTCAATGCTCAATCCTCCCAACATCTACAATCAATGTTACAACGCGAAAGACTTATCTGGATAGCATCCTGGTATTTCCGCTTTTGACTACCAGGATTTCGCTTACCTGATTTCACCTGCCCGTATAGTAGCTGCTTTGAAATAGGGTCGTCACTCATCCGACGGATGTGACCTAGCCAACGAAGCTGATTCAGCATCAGCATGAATTTTATTCCGTTCCTGTCCACTCGCCGCAGTTCCCCAATGTTCGGAACTATGTCCAATCACCGAACTTCCAAGATGCATCTTAGACACTGCAAATAGAAACGGTTCAGATAACACACGTTCCGTTGACACGGTATCCAAGTTTCACTGCCGTACAGCAGTATGGACAGCACCATTGAGCGGTATACGTAGGGCATAGTGACCATTTTCAGGCTGTGGTTCTTCCAGACACGTCTTTAAAGACGTCAAAAAACAACGCTAGCCTTTGCATCGCGAGCTCGTAACTCGCGGTATGCGGACAAATCTGTGGATAAATTGCTCCCCAGGTAGCAGAAATCTGCACAGCTGTCCTCATGGATGCGAGTTTCAGGCACACGTGTAGGAACAGCACCTCCACCCGGAAAAAGCTGGAAGAAAGAAGAAGTCTCACCTGTGTTGATATCAAGTTCAAACTTGGATGCTGCGGTGGCGAAAGTTGTGGCCAGTCGCTGGAGTTCTTCACTGTTTGCAAACAACGCGGTGTCATCTGCGAACAGAAGCATGCGCATCGTTAGGGTATGTAACCGGGCTAGGACGCCGAAACGTCGGATGTTTAGTAGGCGTCCGTCTGGTACTCAACCTCAACGCCATCCTCAGCTGAAACTTTAAAAACAACTGTTAATCTGGCGGCTCATCATCATCATAGCAGCCATGAGTCTGACCAAAAGGTACTGTGGCTCAGGCTGCCGCTCACCTCAACAATGACGTGGAATATCCCGGAAGAAAACGCCACTAAGAAGTTTGAAAATTAATAAAGACTAAGCGGAAGAAGTAGAAATGGTATGGATGCAGGTAAGCCATTGACTGCGACACACCGCCATCACGGATAGCGTCTCTAACCAGCGGTTTGAGTGATCACGAGGATCCCATCCAGGCAGGCGACACCTACCCACTTTGCTCAATGGAGCAGTCAGAGCCTTCATACTTCGTGACCACATTAATGCTTGACCACCATGTGGTTTCACCCAACT